>JAJKFI010034572.1:7176-19548 GCA_029204185.1 Lerista edwardsae | reverse complement strand
GTATACAGAATCCATGTGCAGGCATCTATGGAGGTGTGCTGGGGGGGCTCAGTGTTTCTCTTTGCCAGCGGCATAGCTGAGAAGGCAGGGGGACAATTTCCCCAGGCGCCACACCTTGAGGGGGGCCTTAGACCAGGGGGTGTATGGGGAGTTATGGGGGTGTTAAAAATTTATAGGCCACGGGTGTAGCTACACCACAGCTCTTTGCATCTTTCTGATCTCATGCCTTGCTTTGACTATGTGCAGAATGTGCCTTTCCTTTCCCACTGAGCAAGGACACTCATCCCCCCCATGTAATCTGGCAATGGGGGTGGGGCTGTCAAAGCTGCCAGTGCGGAATCAGAGATCTGTCCCCAGACACACAGTGCATCCCTCCCTCTTTTCCTCCCTTTCCCAGCTACTCTTGCAGCTTTGTCATCCCAGTGGAAAGTTTTCCCAAACTGCATGCATGGAACAAATGAGAGAGGCCCCTGGGAGTTTGGGGCAGGAATTGCCCGGGATGATAGTCTGGACTGTTCCACGGAGCAAATCTTATCTCAGCTTTTCCCTTCTGTTCTCGTTCCAGCTGACTCAGGCCTCTGAACTGGGGTGGGGGACTTACAGTCAGCGGTCCAGGCTACACTCCCACGGGCGGGCATAGAAGCCAGCGCTCAGGCTGGCTTGGTGGTGCAGGGAGCCCTTGGAAGAGTCCCAGGAAGGCGCGTCTTTACCAGAGTTGGCAACAGCTGACAGGTCCTGCTTCTCTTGCACCAGGAGCTGGTGGAGCTGCTCTTTCCCCTCACAGGAACTTGAATGTGGGACTCTCAGCCCCCCACACCTAAATCACCAGACAGCTCAACACTGCAGCTTAAATTGGGGAAGAGGATTCAGATGGTGCATCTGGGGAGAAATGGCACATATCCTTTGGGTCAGGCAGCTCTGCGCATGTGCACCCCCCCTCACACACACACACACACCCCGCTCTACATGTGCAGCAAAATAAGGTGGAAAAGAAGCAGTAGAAGGAAAAGTGGGGGTGGAATAATGTTTTTTATATTTCCTTACGGAAAAAAACTTTGCAAAATAAGAACAAGCACAACAAGGGATGAACTGGGATAGGACCTTCCCCCCCCCAGATATGCTAGTTTTGTTTTGTTTTTTACTTTCAGGAGTGAGTTTGCCTTTGCGCTAAAGCAGTGATCCCCACAGTATCGGCTGGGTTGTGAAGCACCTAGCGCAGCCACATTGAAAATATGGGAAGACGGGATGCTGGAAGGAGAGAGGGCTGTGTGGGTGTTTTGCTTGTGTCAAGGTTACAGACAGGCTTTTTTTCTTTCTGATTCACTTTGCTGTTGGAAAACGGCTGAGAAAAGAACCCAACTTATTGCTGCCTTCTCAGGACAGCAGCAGGCGTTGGCATCACAATGGGGGCACTGCCAGCTGTAGCATCACTTCCGGTGGGTCCTGGACAGACTGTCAGTCTAAAAAGTGGGTCCTTGTGCTAAAAGGTTTGAGACCCACTGTGCTTTAGCAGTCTTTGAGAACGGCCTTCTCCGCCTGCTGACCGAAACGCCTGCTGTCGGCTCAGGGCTCTCCCGCCTCATTCTGCTGCTGCGCATTTAGGAACCAGTTCACAGGGCTGTCACAAGTGCCCCAACACTTCCCCTTCCCCCATGCCCTCGGCTGAAAAAGGGAGATGGGGACGGAGCATTTGTGTCAGAGAGAGAAGAGTGGTGGGCTAGAGTGTCTTCAGTGGTGTTCTAGCACACTCCCATCCAGTGGCGTTCCGGGGGGGGGCAAAGCGCAAGGTTTTCAGGGGCCTGAAGTGCCATGTAAATCAGCCCCTCCCCCTCGCCTTCAGAGCCACTAGCGGCTACAGGTGCAAATGGCTTTGATGGTGTGGGGGTGGGCTGACTCTACACGGTGCTTCAGGCACCTGAAAACCCTTCAGGTTGCCCCCCTCTGGGAAGGCCTCTGCCCTCAGCACGTCCTCTTCTGCTCCGCCTTCCTCATTTTTTTTCCACTCCAGGGAGTGTGAGGAGGAGCAGCAGCAGCAGCAGCTGATGTGTCCCTGGATAAGAGGAGGGCAACCTTTCCGGCATCAGGAGGTCTGCGCGCGCGCACACACAGGGGGAGAGGGGAGAGGGAGAGAGCGAGAGCAGAGGCGTTTCTACAGGGAGGGCAAAGCTCTAAGTGTTGCAAGGAGCCTTACCCTGTCATGCAAATCCCTCCTCTCCCTTGCTGCTGTAGCCAGTAAGCAACGCCAAGATGTTGCTTTTCCCTGTGAGGATTGGCTACAACGGTGCAGGAGAGGAGTGATTTCCACTGCAAGGTGAGGCTTCTTGCAACACACACACAGAGAGAGAGAGAGAGAGAGAGACTGGATGTGGATCCTGTCTTGAGCTGTCCAGTGGCAGTTACAGTCTCAGATTTGAACGCCGAAAGGTTTTGTAACAACACTTGGAAAACAGCTGACTGACACCAGCCTGGGACCTCAGGCA
Source organism: Lerista edwardsae (assembly GCA_029204185.1). Classification (NCBI taxonomy): domain Eukaryota; kingdom Metazoa; phylum Chordata; class Lepidosauria; order Squamata; family Scincidae; genus Lerista; species Lerista edwardsae. Next base: position 17,068 of record JAJKFI010034572.1, on the reverse strand, counting down.
AGGGTTTGATCCAAGAGATGAATAACAAACAACATTCGGTAAGGCCAACATTTCCCCAAAGTGTGCACTCCGAAGAGAAGCAACACCATGCTGGGGCAGGAGAGTGAGTTGATGCAGGACACCGGACCACCCAAAATGTAGAAGAAGAATCCCGCAGCTTAAGCCACACAGCAGGGATGGTGGATTTTCACCATCTAAATGAGTGTTAACAACTATTGGCACTGGAAGTAGCACATTCAGGGGCCATCGTGAGAAGGCACCTGCGTTGCCTTTTGAAAGCACTACTGAGCACAGCCCAAGGTATTGTGAGGCCAAAATGAGATCAGTCAAATGATAACCCTTCTTCCCCCTAATCATGTGACGCTCCCTTCTGTGGTCAGACCACTGATCCACAGTGGACCCCCAATTTACAATGGGTTGACTTTACAATCAAATCACTTTAAAATGGACACTCCGGAGTAACACTTTATAATAAGTTATTCATTTTACGATGGGCTCAAGACTGCTGGCAACAGGACCCCACGAGTGATGGATAAGCCAATCAGTGTTGTGAATGCAAGCGTTGGGTAGCATCTCAGCAACAGCAGCATTTTAAGCATTGTGGCTGTATGTACTGTGTAAATTAATAACCATGGCCCTTAAAGGAGGCATCTTCTAAATAACTTAGAGAAGAAATGTTATATTGAAGAAACTTCAACTTAATTGCATTTTACAACTTGAATTTTACAAGTCACAGTTTACAAATTGGAGAGGAATACAAAATACTGTGCTATTAAGTACTGTACTGGCTCTTACAACGTTTGTGTCTTCAAAACGTACAGCCTTTCTCTCTTCCACCCCCCACACATACTTGTCTCTCTCTCAATCTCCAAAACAAGCACATAGCACCTGCGCAAATATATTGGCACGGACGGACTGCCCCTCTGTGGAAGTGTGACACGGCTGCCCTTAAATTGAGACTTCTATAAATTGAATTTCCTCAGCTCAGGGATTACCTGCCCTGAACTAGATGGCCTGACACAGCATCAAGCAACAGAACCTTTCAAAAATAAATCCTGTGGCTTCAGGATTTTTTTTTCTTACAATCCTAAATTTATATTAAAAGGCACCTATATCTGCTGGTAATGGGCACTTACCTGACCATGTGCAAAGATCTGCACTCAGCCACCAGACAGAACCTACCCAACTGCTGAATTGTGATCTTCCAGGCTCTAAGAAGCGGCACAACCCGCAGTTCTGTCAGTGAAGCGTGTGGGACATTTGATGCTCCTCCAGTGGCCTCAAAGCCTCTCTGGCCACGTTCCCGCTTAGGTTCGCCATCTTAGGTTGCCATAAAATATTCAACACAGAGAGCCAGAGGCCAGGCGCTTCCTGGTTTGGCAGGTTGGCGTTGAGGTTCCCGTCAGTCACAACAAGGGGAAGACAGACAGCACTGCCTTCCCCGCACGAGGCACCTGAAGGCAGGACTGGTCCGAGAAACTGCAGTGCCTGGGTCCGTGCGTTAAACGCCGCTTCCTTCTCCAGGAGCGTGCCCATTGGCCAAGTCCAGTGGCGTAGCTGCGGGGAGGGGTAAATACGATGGGTGCCGCGTCAAGCCATGTAAGGGGTTCCTGCCTCTCGCCATCAGAACCATTCTGGGCAGCAACAGCAATGCGCAGGTGCTTGAGGGCTTGCGCGGTGCCACTGCTGCCTGGAAGTGGGAGGCCCCCCTCACACGGTGTCCCGTGGCTCCTGCATGCTGCTGCTCCACTGCTTCTGCCACTGCATCGGCCACCTCTCCTCTCATTTCCCGGACGTGAAAAGGAAGCGGGAAATGGAGCGGGAAAGGAGGAGAGGCTATCTCATCCACACTTCCTCTTCTGCCGCATACCGATCTTCCTTTTATAATCAGTCCAGGTAGCAGGAGACGTGGCAGAGGCAGGAGGAAGCGACGGCTCCCGCTAACCTGTTGCCTCAGGCGACTTCCTCATGGCCAGCCCAAGACCACCTGTGCTGCATGCGCCCCCTTCACCCGGTGATACCTCGGCCTCTGTTCTTTGCACCTCCCCCCCCCCACTGGAGAAGGAAGAGGGGAGCAGAAGAAGCCGGAGGGAGAGGGAGGAGCTCCAGCAGGCGAGTCAAACATGAGGCTTGCAGTCCCCCCCCCCGTTCCCCCACCTGGCTGCCTTTTTCTCTTGAGGCTGTCTGGGGTCGCTTCTCAAAAAGGCAGCACACAACAACCCTCTCCTTGAGTCTGGCCTTTGCGAGCATCTCCATGACAAGATCTTCAACTCTGCTGTTCCAAAATTCATTTTTCATTGTCAAAACTTCTGTTCCCCAGGAATGCTGGAGATCATCATTCAAGGGAAGTGATTTTTTAAATAAGAGGATTATCTCTGACAAGAGCAGCTTCAGCATCCTCACAACAAACACACACACACCAGCAATTCCCAGACTGCAATGGTGGAAGCCGTAAACAGGCTGGCAACCAGTTTATATTTACAGCTGTGTTTCTCAAACTGTGAGTTGGGATCCACTTGGTGAGTTGCAACCTGATGTCACGTGGGTCACAGAAAGCTAGGAGCAGTCATCTTGCAAGCTGCAGACCTTACTTTTGTTATATTCCTGTTGTGAGTTTGAATTTTCAAGTGAGGGGTTTTTTTACATTTTGTTTTTAGTTGAGTGCTTTTGCATCATATTTTGTCCTAATCTTGCTTTCGGTCAGGGATGTTTCCTGGTTGTGCAATCGCTGCAGTCCACGAATGCCAGTTTGCATTCCAGGAGTGTCATTTTATTATGTCACAGTGATGGCACTTCCAGATTGATAATGTCACTTCCAGTCTTGACATAACTTCCGGGTTAATGACATCATTTCCGGTGGGTCCCAACATGAGGGCCATTCTAAAAAGTGGGTTCCAGTCTTAAAACCACTGATCTACGGGATACATTCAATGATGGCGTTTGGGAGATGTGTGGCCCAAAATGTCTTACTGGAGACACTGGAGAAAAAAGGCATTCAAACATTCAGAACTCATGAAGTTTTACCTCAGGATGGAGGCCACTTCATCAGCTTCAAGGAACAATAAGCCCTACCTGGGAGGTCCTCCAAGGTCCTCCTTGGCATCCACTTGCCTCCCTGGCAAACACGCAGTTGCCAAGCCCATGGAGATGGAGGCCCCATTATAGGCCGCCTTTCCTGCTTTTGTACTTGACTTCCCAGAGACAGATGATGGGCCACTGAGGGAAACAGGGTGCCGGACTAGACTCATATAGAGTTGGAAGGTACCTACCAGGTCATCTAGTCCAACTTCCTGCCTGTAGCAGGAAATCCCCCTAGAGCATCTCCAGCAGATGCCTGTCAAGCCTCTGCTTGAAGGTCTCCAGTGAGGGGGAATCCACCACCTCCCTTGGCAACCTGTTCCACTTATCGTCAAGAAATTCTTCCTAATGTCCAGCCGGAATCTCCTCTCTTGCAGTTTGTACCCATTGGGTCCAGTCAGAGGCAGTTGAGAACAGATTTGTCCTTTCTTCAACCCTCATATCATATCCCCTCTCAGCCTTCTCTTCTCCAGGCTAAACATACCAAGTTCCTGCAACCTTTCCTCCTAGGACTTCTTTTCCAGCCCCCTGACCATCTTTGTTGCTCTTCTCTGAACCTGCTCCAGTTTGGCTGCATCTTCCTTGAACTGAGGTGCCCAGAATTGGTCACAGTACTACAGGTGAGGGCTCACAGATGCGGAGTAAAGCGGAACCACAACTTCTTGTGATTTGGATGCTATGGTTCTACTAATGCAGGCTAAAATTGCATTAGCCTTCTTTGCAGCTGTATCACACTGCTGACTCATGTTCATCTTGTGATCCACTGCAACTCCAAGATCCCTCTCACATGTTGCGCTGCCAAGCCAGGTTTCTCCCATTCTGTACCTGCATCTTTGGCTATTTTTGCCTAAGTGTAGAACCTTGCATTTTTCCCTGTGGAACTTCATCTTATTTTTTTCAGCCCAGTATTCCATCTTGTCAAGGTCTTCCTGAAGGCTTTTACTGTCTTCTATAGTGTTTGCTACTCCTCCCAGTTTTGTGTCATCTGTGGAACTTTGCTTTACTGGAGTCAAGATATAGATGGGCCCCCTTTGGCCTTCTCCAGCAGGACTTTTCTTCCATTCTTACCATGCATTTAGATTTTTAAACCGTGGAGACTTTGTATGTGGCTGTTATTTAGAAGGTAGATATAAATATTTATGGCTGGAACTCCATCACAGAGCGAGCTGAGCAAGGAAGATATGCAGGGGAATGCAAGTACAGGTGTGTCCCTGTATCCACTGATTTGGTATCCATGGTTCCAGTTATCCACGGATACCATGGATTCTGGGACGCCCATTAAAAAGGTCCAAGGTAAAGTTTTCCCCAAGACCGAATGGTCTAGTCGTGACCGACTCTAGGGGGTGGTGCTCATCTCTGTTTCTAAGCCAAAGAGCTGGTGTTTGTCCTGAGGACAAGTTTCCGTGGTCATGTGGCTGGCATGACTATACACCGTAGTGCATGGAACGCTGTTACCTTCCCGCCGAAGTGGTCCCTATTTATCTACTCACATTTTTACGTGCTTTCAAACTGCTAGGTTGGCAGGAGCTGGGACAAGCAATGGGTGTTTACTCCGTTGCATGGTCTCAAAATGCCAACCTTCTGGTCAGCAAGTTCAACAACAGCTGTTTAACCTGCAGTGCCACCACGTCCCTATAAAAGGTATTGAAAAGGTAGGAAAACAAATCTCTCTCTCTCTCTCACCTTATTGCCACAAAACGACTGTCTTTAAAAAGGCGTCCCCATTATCCGCTGTTTCAGGCATCCACAGTGAGGTCCAGAACAGAACGCCAGCTGATACCAGGGTGTGCCTGTACAGGCAGGTCTGCACTTGCACATCTGAGCAAGCCTTCGGTTAAGAGGGGTGCCACCGGTCGCAGTGGCAGCCAGCAGCGCATCTGGGCTTGCCTTGATTCCAGCAGCAATTCTGCCTCTCAGGGGCACCAAGGAGTAGCACTTTGCTGCGTGGGGTTCTGGCAGGCAACGAAAGGCAAAGGGGTTGGGCTTCCTAGTTCTAACTAAGGCCATTTTTGCACTGGAGGGTCAAAGCAACAGGCCCAGGAGAGGAGGAGCAGCACAATGGCAGGAGTAAGCGGAGAGGGCCAGTTCCTGTTGCCCAGCAGTATCTAGGCCAGCAAAAGAAGCCGGGAGCTGGGAGTGTTTGCTTAACCTTTTCTCTGAAAGGTTTGGAACCCGGACAAAACAGGTTGAAGAACACAGCCAATCGCGGTGCCCGGCTGTGCAGGAGTGAGTGTTTGCACTGCGAAGACAGCAGCCCCACGGCCCTGTGCCACGTGGCCTCCCATCGCAGGGCTGAGGCCTTCCCCCCCCCCGACGCTTGGCACCCAGACCCAGGAGCATCCCGCCCCCTTCTCAAAGAGAGACAAGTGTTTAAAAGGTGTTATAGTGGACCCAGGACCATGCACAGAGTGTTTCGCATCTGTAGAAAGAATGCCTTCTGCTCCTACCGGCAAGTGTCGACAGGCGCGGTAGAATCTGCTCTCCTCTGTCTGGGACTGCAGTGGCCCAGTAGTGTCAGCCTACCGGTACACTGGGCGTGTCTTCCTGGTGAGTGGCAGCGCGATCGCTGCGTTCTGTTGCGTAACGGCGAAAGCCCGCCCGCTGCAGCGGAACAGAACGCAGCGATCGCGCTGCCACTCACCCGGAAGACACGCCCAGCGTACCGGTAGGCTGACACTACTGCAGTGGCCCCTTAGCAGTGGCACTGCCTGAAACGGAGAGGTTTGCCAACTGGCGGAGGCGATTCCTGGAGGTTTCCCCTCCTCCCCCAGTGTGTTGCGATGTCATATATCCAAGGAGCTGCCACCACCCCCACCCCACCCACCCCCACACACACCCCCAGGCTTGCTTTCACTAGTCACCTGAGGCAGAATGAGGCAGATCCTTGAAGGTCTCCCAGCCAATCCTGGAGGGCTGGCAACTGGAGAAAGAGGGCCTGAGGAGGAGGAGACGGTCGGCTGGGGTTGTTGTCACTGCTGCTAGGCGTACTTGCGTGCAAACCCGTCCCTCAGTGTTACAGGGCACCACAGAGAGGTGAGCTGCGTCCACCTTGACAGCAGACTCCGATGAGCCAGGATTGGTTGGGCCAGACTAACTCCGGCCACTGACCAAGAGGATGGACTTCTGGTGAAGCCAGCGAAGCTCTGGCAGAGGGGCAAATGCCGCGCCAAGCCCCGGAGAAGCAGCCCACAACACCTCCCAGCCACGAGGGTCTCCTCTTTCCAGAGGCAGCTCCGCTCGCTCTTCCCTCGCTTTCCCCCCTTCCGGACTGTGCTCACGTTGGGGGTGGGGAGAGCAGAAGGCCCCCCTGACCTTTGTGCTCCCATCTCAGGGACTGTTTGGAGAACGCCATTGAGTGGCCCTTATTTGGTCCAAAATGGGGGGAGTTGTGGGAGGCTTGTGGGTGTTATGAGGTTTCCCCATCCCAGAGGCCAACTGAAGGGGTTGCCTCAGGCAGCAGGTTTGGGGTGTGTGCTGGGGGGGGGGGGCGTCCGTCTTCCTAGCTGCCTCCCTGACTAGGCGCCTGAGGGGGGACATGATTGAGACATACAAAATTATGCATGGAGGGATAGAGTCGATAAAGGGATGTTCTTTTCCCTCTCTCAAAACACCAGAACCAGGGGGCATCCGCTAAAACTGAGGGTTGGGAGAGTTAAAACAGATAAAAGGAAGTACTTTTTTACCCAGCGGGTAGTTAATCTGTGGAACTCCTTGCCACAGGAGGTGGTGATGGCATCTGGTCTTGATGCCTTCAAGAGGGGATTGGACAGATTTCTGGAGGAAAGGTCCATCGTGGGCTATAGGCAATGATGTGCAACCTCCTTACAAAGGTGGTGGGCTACTGGTACCGGGTGCAAGGGAGTGGCAACAGGATGCAAGCATCTTGTAGTCTCATGCCTTCCTGGGGCACCTGGTGGGCCGCTGTGAGATACAGGAAGCTGGACTAGATGGGCCTTTGGCCTGATCCAGCAGGGCTCTTCTTATGTTCTTATGTTCCCTGCTCTTCCTCCTCCTCCTCCCTCTCCCTGGATTGGAAAAGGGGGGCAGAGAGGAGGAGGAAGTGCGGAGGGGAGAAAAGGGCTGAGCTGGCGCATGGGGTGGGGGTGGGAGGCTGGCACGTCCTTGGGTGAGGAGGGGCAGCAAGTGGCAGCTCCCGCAGGCACCTGGCCAGGCTCTCCGGCCAGCCCCGCCCACCCCTAAAGCCCTGCCCCAGAACCTGCTTGTCAGAAGAAAGGCAGCCAAGCCCCCCTGGTGCATAAATGCGTACTAATAGTGTTCCTGTTACTGAACCTGGGAGAAACCAGCACTCCTGGCTAATACTCAAGCACCATTATTATGACTTACATGCGCTGGAAATGGTGGAAAGCCCCCCCCCCCTTCAGGCATCTTCATTACCATGAATGGAGGGACTGTGTAATCCCCAGTTTATGTTTGCACCCCCTGAGCCGGGTGCCCCCCCACACACACACTTGTCAGGTCCTCGAGGGGTAGCCCAAGACATTTGAGAGTGCAAATGGCACATCCCTCCCGTTAATCCACATGGGGCACAATCTACGGGGGGGGGCACCCTTTGTAAGTCCCAGTGCAATGAACAAAACACTTGCAGCTTGGCAGCCCCAGCCCCACGTCCTCACTTCACCCGCCTGGCAAGAGATCCTGTGCCTGCCACTGGCTCCACCACTTTTGTTTTCTGCTTGTTTCCTAAGAACTTGTAATATGAGTCATCTGGACTTTACCCTTCAGTGTCTGAAACGTGAACCTCCAACACAGGAACTAGGCAAGACTGAATCAGGAGCTGTCTGATTGGGGCAGGGAAGAGGGAGAAGGCTAGTTGCCTAACAAACGTTGACGCGGGTGAAGTTTTAGAGGGAGCCATTCCAGGGTTCAGCTTTGCACTAGGAGGGCCTTTGAAATTGTTCCAGTGTCTGCAAATGCAGAGGAATCTTTCATCAGCATAGGGTGGCCCCAGAGCTTGATGATAAGCCAGGATATCTCTGTGTGCCGGGAAATGCTGGGATGCCTGCAAAGTGGATCAGAGCGCTCCTCTGTGAGAAAATCCATGTGAGCTGAACAAACTTCCCTGGAAGGAAACTTGCCCACACTCAGCAGTCTTGCCTTGTTACACACATCTGTAGAGAAGCGCAGGGCGCATTCTGGTGCATTCCCTCATTTCTGTAGCATCCCAGAGGGCTGGACAGAGCACTGCAAAGATTAGCTGCACCACAGAACAGTGTTCTTCAGCCTTGGGAGCAGGACCCCAATGCAGTTGCCAAGTCCCCGTTATGGAGTCGTGGCAACTTACAGGCATGAAAAAGGTGGAAGAGCACCACCAGGTAAAGGGGAGGCATCTGTTGTACACCTTCAGGTGGCAGGTTCTCCGCAGCAAGCTGCTCGAGTTCTCGGTGATTGTGCTAACATAGCTTTTATTTCCCTAGTGCCAGGATGGATGGTAGCGTTTTCTGCTTCTCTAATAAAAGTATTTGGCTACAGTGAACAGTGCAGTGAGTGTGACGTAGTGGGGAGCGGGGGGTCACAGGGGCAGGTGGGGATTGATGGTGGGTCCCAGTCTCATGCTGGGATGGGTTGTGCAACCTCCTTGTGTTAGTGGTAGGCTACCTCAGAATGCCAAGTGCAGGGATCTGGTTGTCTCATGTGCTCCCTGAGGTACCTGGTGGGCCACTGTGAGATGCAGGAAGCTGGACTAGATGGGCCTTTGGCCTGATCCAGTGGAGCTCCTCTTCCTTAAAGCCCAGATTGGATTGCAAGTTATTATTTACCTCAGAATGCCAGATGCAGGGAAGTGGCCGCAAGACTCGGGTATCTTGTTGTCTCATGTGCTCCTGATGGGCCACTGTGAGAGACAGGAAGAGAGACAGATGGACCTTTGGCCTGATCCAGCAGGACTCTTCTTATGTCCTCATATTCATTTATTTTTGGGGGGAGGGGTCGTGGCATACACAACAAAAATGGAAGACCCCTGCTTTAGAAAATGCCCCATAATTCTCTGCCAGAGGCTTTGGTTCCACGAAAATAATGTTGATGAGGAAAGAAAGGAGAAAACTCCAGAGCCGAAGCAATGCAAAAGTCCAGCCTCAGCACAGAATTGCCATCGCTTTGAGACCGCACAGCCCAACGAGATGCATCTCTGGGGAGACTCCGAGTGCCGCCATTGATCAGACTTGTTCATGTGCATTGCATGGATGGGACATGCCTGGGAGCAGCGTAACCCTCTCCCATGACGATGCCGGACCGACGAGCACCGCAGCAGTGTGATAAATTAAGCACTGGAAGGCTGACCTCTATTGCTTGAAAGTGAGGTAAATTGCCCAGAGGTGGGCTCAGGCTGTTGACAGACACACTCGGACATTCTGGGTGCTAAACTGTTAGGAGCAACACGGGGGGTCATGCAGTATTAGTAACATCACCGCTTGTTTTTAGGGAGACAATATGGGCTTGCGGTGGAAACCAAAGCAGGTGTACAGAGCAAGACAGTAAGAAATTGGTCCTCTGTTTCAAGCTGAGGGGCTAAAGCTGAGTCCTAGTTTGGAGTGCAGTTTCCAGCGCTTCCGATGCCTGAGATAGCTTGCCAGGTTTACCTGCTTCGTTTCTCCTCCTGCTGCTTCCAAAAGAAAGGGGGGAGTCAAAGATGCTCAAGCCTGCCGCGCTCCTCCCTTGCTCCGTTGCCCTCTTCAAAGCCAAGCAGTGGGAAGGAGGACCCAACTGCCACCCGAAGGCTAATACCAGTAGTGTCAGCTTACCGGTACGCTGGGCGGGTCTTCTGGGTGATCGGCAGCGCGCTCGCTGCGTTCCGTTG
>JAJKFI010034571.1:7177-19375 GCA_029204185.1 Lerista edwardsae | reverse complement strand
GTATACAGAATCCATGTGCAGGCATCTATGGAGGTGTGCTGGGGGGGGCTCAGTGTTTCTCTTTGCCAGCGGCATAGCTGAGAAGGCAGGGGGACAATTTCCCCAGGCGCCACACCTTGAGGGGGGCCTTAGACCAGGGGGTGTATGGGGAGTTATGGGGGTGTTAAAAATTTATAGGCCACGGGTGTAGCTACACCACAGCTCTTTGCATCTTTCTGATCTCATGCCTTGCTTTGACTATGTGCAGAATGTGCCTTTCCTTTCCCACTGAGCAAGGACACTCATCCCCCCCCATGTAATCTGGCAATGGGGGTGGGGCTGTCAAAGCTGCCAGTGCGGAATCAGAGATCTGTCCCCAGACACACAGTGCATCCCTCCCTCTTTTCCTCCCTTTCCCAGCTACTCTTGCAGCTTTGTCATCCCAGTGGAAAGTTTTCCCAAACTGCATGCATGGAACAAATGAGAGAGGCCCCTGGGAGTTTGGGGCAGGAATTGCCCGGGATGATAGTCTGGACTGTTCCACGGAGCAAATCTTATCTCAGCTTTTCCCTTCTGTTCTCGTTCCAGCTGACTCAGGCCTCTGAACTGGGGTGGGGGACTTACAGTCAGCGGTCCAGGCTACACTCCCACGGGCGGGCATAGAAGCCAGCGCTCAGGCTGGCTTGGTGGTGCAGGGAGCCCTTGGAAGAGTCCCAGGAAGGCGCGTCTTTACCAGAGTTGGCAACAGCTGACAGGTCCTGCTTCTCTTGCACCAGGAGCTGGTGGAGCTGCTCTTTCCCCTCACAGGAACTTGAATGTGGGACTCTCAGCCCCCCACACCTAAATCACCAGACAGCTCAACACTGCAGCTTAAATTGGGGAAGAGGATTCAGATGGTGCATCTGGGGAGAAATGGCACATATCCTTTGGGTCAGGCAGCTCTGCGCATGTGCACCCCCCCTCACACACACACACACACCCCGCTCTACATGTGCAGCAAAATAAGGTGGAAAAGAAGCAGTAGAAGGAAAAGTGGGGGTGGAATAATGTTTTTTATATTTCCTTACGGAAAAAAACTTTGCAAAATAAGAACAAGCACAACAAGGGATGAACTGGGATAGGACCTTCCCCCCCCCAGATATGCTAGTTTTGTTTTGTTTTTTACTTTCAGGAGTGAGTTTGCCTTTGCGCTAAAGCAGTGATCCCCACAGTATCGGCTGGGTTGTGAAGCACCTAGCGCAGCCACATTGAAAATATGGGAAGACGGGATGCTGGAAGGAGAGAGGGCTGTGTGGGTGTTTTGCTTGTGTCAAGGTTACAGACAGGCTTTTTTTCTTTCTGATTCACTTTGCTGTTGGAAAACGGCTGAGAAAAGAACCCAACTTATTGCTGCCTTCTCAGGACAGCAGCAGGCGTTGGCATCACAATGGGGGCACTGCCAGCTGTAGCATCACTTCCGGTGGGTCCTGGACAGACTGTCAGTCTAAAAAGTGGGTCCTTGTGCTAAAAGGTTTGAGACCCACTGTGCTTTAGCAGTCTTTGAGAACGGCCTTCTCCGCCTGCTGACCGAAACGCCTGCTGTCGGCTCAGGGCTCTCCCGCCTCATTCTGCTGCTGCGCATTTAGGAACCAGTTCACAGGGCTGTCACAAGTGCCCCAACACTTCCCCTTCCCCCATGCCCTCGGCTGAAAAAGGGAGATGGGGACGGAGCATTTGTGTCAGAGAGAGAAGAGTGGTGGGCTAGAGTGTCTTCAGTGGTGTTCTAGCACACTCCCATCCAGTGGCGTTCCGGGGGGGGGCAAAGCGCAAGGTTTTCAGGGGCCTGAAGTGCCATGTAAATCAGCCCCTCCCCCTCGCCTTCAGAGCCACTAGCGGCTACAGGTGCAAATGGCTTTGATGGTGTGGGGGTGGGCTGACTCTACACGGTGCTTCAGGCACCTGAAAACCCTTCAGGTTGCCCCCCTCTGGGAAGGCCTCTGCCCTCAGCACGTCCTCTTCTGCTCCGCCTTCCTCATTTTTTTTCCACTCCAGGGAGTGTGAGGAGGAGCAGCAGCAGCAGCAGCTGATGTGTCCCTGGATAAGAGGAGGGCAACCTTTCCGGCATCAGGAGGTCTGCGCGCGCGCACACACAGGGGGAGAGGGGAGAGGGAGAGAGCGAGAGCAGAGGCGTTTCTACAGGGAGGGCAAAGCTCTAAGTGTTGCAAGGAGCCTTACCCTGTCATGCAAATCCCTCCTCTCCCTTGCTGCTGTAGCCAGTAAGCAACGCCAAGATGTTGCTTTTCCCTGTGAGGATTGGCTACAACGGTGCAGGAGAGGAGTGATTTCCACTGCAAGGTGAGGCTTCTTGCAACACACACACAGAGAGAGAGAGAGAGAGAGAGACTGGATGTGGATCCTGTCTTGAGCTGTCCAGTGGCAGTTACAGTCTCAGATTTGAACGCCGAAAGGTTTTGTAACAACACTTGGAAAACAGCTGACTGACACCAGCCTGGGACCTCAGGCAAGGGTTTGATCCAAGAGATGAATAACAAACAACATTCGGTAAGGCCAACATTTCCCCAAAGTGTGCACTCCGAAGAGAAGCAACACCATGCTGGGGCAGGAGAGTGAGTTGATGCAGGACACCGGACCACCCAAAATGTAGAAGAAGAATCCCGCAGCTTAAGCCACACAGCAGGGATGGTGGATTTTCACCATCTAAATGAGTGTTAACAACTATTGGCACTGGAAGTAGCACATTCAGGGGCCATCGTGAGAAGGCACCTGCGTTGCCTTTTGAAAGCACTACTGAGCACAGCCCAAGGTATTGTGAGGCCAAAATGAGATCAGTCAAATGATAACCCTTCTTCCCCCTAATCATGTGACGCTCCCTTCTGTGGTCAGACCACTGATCCACAGTGGACCCCCAATTTACAATGGGTTGACTTTACAATCAAATCACTTTAAAATGGACACTCCGGAGTAACACTTTATAATAAGTTATTCATTTTACGATGGGCTCAAGACTGCTGGCAACAGGACCCCACGAGTGATGGATAAGCCAATCAGTGTTGTGAATGCAAGCGTTGGGTAGCATCTCAGCAACAGCAGCATTTTAAGCATTGTGGCTGTATGTACTGTGTAAATTAATAACCATGGCCCTTAAAGGAGGCATCTTCTAAATAACTTAGAGAAGAAATGTTATATTGAAGAAACTTCAACTTAATTGCATTTTACAACTTGAATTTTACAAGTCACAGTTTACAAATTGGAGAGGAATACAAAATACTGTGCTATTAAGTACTGTACTGGCTCTTACAACGTTTGTGTCTTCAAAACGTACAGCCTTTCTCTCTTCCACCCCCCACACATACTTGTCTCTCTCTCAATCTCCAAAACAAGCACATAGCACCTGCGCAAATATATTGGCACGGACGGACTGCCCCTCTGTGGAAGTGTGACACGGCTGCCCTTAAATTGAGACTTCTATAAATTGAATTTCCTCAGCTCAGGGATTACCTGCCCTGAACTAGATGGCCTGACACAGCATCAAGCAACAGAACCTTTCAAAAATAAATCCTGTGGCTTCAGGATTTTTTTTTCTTACAATCCTAAATTTATATTAAAAGGCACCTATATCTGCTGGTAATGGGCACTTACCTGACCATGTGCAAAGATCTGCACTCAGCCACCAGACAGAACCTACCCAACTGCTGAATTGTGATCTTCCAGGCTCTAAGAAGCGGCACAACCCGCAGTTCTGTCAGTGAAGCGTGTGGGACATTTGATGCTCCTCCAGTGGCCTCAAAGCCTCTCTGGCCACGTTCCCGCTTAGGTTCGCCATCTTAGGTTGCCATAAAATATTCAACACAGAGAGCCAGAGGCCAGGCGCTTCCTGGTTTGGCAGGTTGGCGTTGAGGTTCCCGTCAGTCACAACAAGGGGAAGACAGACAGCACTGCCTTCCCCGCACGAGGCACCTGAAGGCAGGACTGGTCCGAGAAACTGCAGTGCCTGGGTCCGTGCGTTAAACGCCGCTTCCTTCTCCAGGAGCGTGCCCATTGGCCAAGTCCAGTGGCGTAGCTGCGGGGAGGGGTAAATACGATGGGTGCCGCGTCAAGCCATGTAAGGGGTTCCTGCCTCTCGCCATCAGAACCATTCTGGGCAGCAACAGCAATGCGCAGGTGCTTGAGGGCTTGCGCGGTGCCACTGCTGCCTGGAAGTGGGAGGCCCCCCCTCACACGGTGTCCCGTGGCTCCTGCATGCTGCTGCTCCACTGCTTCTGCCACTGCATCGGCCACCTCTCCTCTCATTTCCCGGACGTGAAAAGGAAGCGGGAAATGGAGCGGGAAAGGAGGAGAGGCTATCTCATCCACACTTCCTCTTCTGCCGCATACCGATCTTCCTTTTATAATCAGTCCAGGTAGCAGGAGACGTGGCAGAGGCAGGAGGAAGCGACGGCTCCCGCTAACCTGTTGCCTCAGGCGACTTCCTCATGGCCAGCCCAAGACCACCTGTGCTGCATGCGCCCCCTTCACCCGGTGATACCTCGGCCTCTGTTCTTTGCACCTCCCCCCCCCCACTGGAGAAGGAAGAGGGGAGCAGAAGAAGCCGGAGGGAGAGGGAGGAGCTCCAGCAGGCGAGTCAAACATGAGGCTTGCAGTCCCCCCCCCCCCCGTTCCCCCACCTGGCTGCCTTTTTCTCTTGAGGCTGTCTGGGGTCGCTTCTCAAAAAGGCAGCACACAACAACCCTCTCCTTGAGTCTGGCCTTTGCGAGCATCTCCATGACAAGATCTTCAACTCTGCTGTTCCAAAATTCATTTTTCATTGTCAAAACTTCTGTTCCCCAGGAATGCTGGAGATCATCATTCAAGGGAAGTGATTTTTTAAATAAGAGGATTATCTCTGACAAGAGCAGCTTCAGCATCCTCACAACAAACACACACACACCAGCAATTCCCAGACTGCAATGGTGGAAGCCGTAAACAGGCTGGCAACCAGTTTATATTTACAGCTGTGTTTCTCAAACTGTGAGTTGGGATCCACTTGGTGAGTTGCAACCTGATGTCACGTGGGTCACAGAAAGCTAGGAGCAGTCATCTTGCAAGCTGCAGACCTTACTTTTGTTATATTCCTGTTGTGAGTTTGAATTTTCAAGTGAGGGGTTTTTTTACATTTTGTTTTTAGTTGAGTGCTTTTGCATCATATTTTGTCCTAATCTTGCTTTCGGTCAGGGATGTTTCCTGGTTGTGCAATCGCTGCAGTCCACGAATGCCAGTTTGCATTCCAGGAGTGTCATTTTATTATGTCACAGTGATGGCACTTCCAGATTGATAATGTCACTTCCAGTCTTGACATAACTTCCGGGTTAATGACATCATTTCCGGTGGGTCCCAACATGAGGGCCATTCTAAAAAGTGGGTTCCAGTCTTAAAACCACTGATCTACGGGATACATTCAATGATGGCGTTTGGGAGATGTGTGGCCCAAAATGTCTTACTGGAGACACTGGAGAAAAAAGGCATTCAAACATTCAGAACTCATGAAGTTTTACCTCAGGATGGAGGCCACTTCATCAGCTTCAAGGAACAATAAGCCCTACCTGGGAGGTCCTCCAAGGTCCTCCTTGGCATCCACTTGCCTCCCTGGCAAACACGCAGTTGCCAAGCCCATGGAGATGGAGGCCCCATTATAGGCCGCCTTTCCTGCTTTTGTACTTGACTTCCCAGAGACAGATGATGGGCCACTGAGGGAAACAGGGTGCCGGACTAGACTCATATAGAGTTGGAAGGTACCTACCAGGTCATCTAGTCCAACTTCCTGCCTGTAGCAGGAAATCCCCCTAGAGCATCTCCAGCAGATGCCTGTCAAGCCTCTGCTTGAAGGTCTCCAGTGAGGGGGAATCCACCACCTCCCTTGGCAACCTGTTCCACTTATCGTCAAGAAATTCTTCCTAATGTCCAGCCGGAATCTCCTCTCTTGCAGTTTGTACCCATTGGGTCCAGTCAGAGGCAGTTGAGAACAGATTTGTCCTTTCTTCAACCCTCATATCATATCCCCTCTCAGCCTTCTCTTCTCCAGGCTAAACATACCAAGTTCCTGCAACCTTTCCTCCTAGGACTTCTTTTCCAGCCCCCTGACCATCTTTGTTGCTCTTCTCTGAACCTGCTCCAGTTTGGCTGCATCTTCCTTGAACTGAGGTGCCCAGAATTGGTCACAGTACTACAGGTGAGGGCTCACAGATGCGGAGTAAAGCGGAACCACAACTTCTTGTGATTTGGATGCTATGGTTCTACTAATGCAGGCTAAAATTGCATTAGCCTTCTTTGCAGCTGTATCACACTGCTGACTCATGTTCATCTTGTGATCCACTGCAACTCCAAGATCCCTCTCACATGTTGCGCTGCCAAGCCAGGTTTCTCCCATTCTGTACCTGCATCTTTGGCTATTTTTGCCTAAGTGTAGAACCTTGCATTTTTCCCTGTGGAACTTCATCTTATTTTTTTCAGCCCAGTATTCCATCTTGTCAAGGTCTTCCTGAAGGCTTTTACTGTCTTCTATAGTGTTTGCTACTCCTCCCAGTTTTGTGTCATCTGTGGAACTTTGCTTTACTGGAGTCAAGATATAGATGGGCCCCCTTTGGCCTTCTCCAGCAGGACTTTTCTTCCATTCTTACCATGCATTTAGATTTTTAAACCGTGGAGACTTTGTATGTGGCTGTTATTTAGAAGGTAGATATAAATATTTATGGCTGGAACTCCATCACAGAGCGAGCTGAGCAAGGAAGATATGCAGGGGAATGCAAGTACAGGTGTGTCCCTGTATCCACTGATTTGGTATCCATGGTTCCAGTTATCCACGGATACCATGGATTCTGGGACGCCCATTAAAAAGGTCCAAGGTAAAGTTTTCCCCAAGACCGAATGGTCTAGTCGTGACCGACTCTAGGGGGTGGTGCTCATCTCTGTTTCTAAGCCAAAGAGCTGGTGTTTGTCCTGAGGACAAGTTTCCGTGGTCATGTGGCTGGCATGACTATACACCGTAGTGCATGGAACGCTGTTACCTTCCCGCCGAAGTGGTCCCTATTTATCTACTCACATTTTTACGTGCTTTCAAACTGCTAGGTTGGCAGGAGCTGGGACAAGCAATGGGTGTTTACTCCGTTGCATGGTCTCAAAATGCCAACCTTCTGGTCAGCAAGTTCAACAACAGCTGTTTAACCTGCAGTGCCACCACGTCCCTATAAAAGGTATTGAAAAGGTAGGAAAACAAATCTCTCTCTCTCTCTCACCTTATTGCCACAAAACGACTGTCTTTAAAAAGGCGTCCCCATTATCCGCTGTTTCAGGCATCCACAGTGAGGTCCAGAACAGAACGCCAGCTGATACCAGGGTGTGCCTGTACAGGCAGGTCTGCACTTGCACATCTGAGCAAGCCTTCGGTTAAGAGGGGTGCCACCGGTCGCAGTGGCAGCCAGCAGCGCATCTGGGCTTGCCTTGATTCCAGCAGCAATTCTGCCTCTCAGGGGCACCAAGGAGTAGCACTTTGCTGCGTGGGGTTCTGGCAGGCAACGAAAGGCAAAGGGGTTGGGCTTCCTAGTTCTAACTAAGGCCATTTTTGCACTGGAGGGTCAAAGCAACAGGCCCAGGAGAGGAGGAGCAGCACAATGGCAGGAGTAAGCGGAGAGGGCCAGTTCCTGTTGCCCAGCAGTATCTAGGCCAGCAAAAGAAGCCGGGAGCTGGGAGTGTTTGCTTAACCTTTTCTCTGAAAGGTTTGGAACCCGGACAAAACAGGTTGAAGAACACAGCCAATCGCGGTGCCCGGCTGTGCAGGAGTGAGTGTTTGCACTGCGAAGACAGCAGCCCCACGGCCCTGTGCCACGTGGCCTCCCATCGCAGGGCTGAGGCCTTCCCCCCCCCCCGACGCTTGGCACCCAGACCCAGGAGCATCCCGCCCCCTTCTCAAAGAGAGACAAGTGTTTAAAAGGTGTTATAGTGGACCCAGGACCATGCACAGAGTGTTTCGCATCTGTAGAAAGAATGCCTTCTGCTCCTACCGGCAAGTGTCGACAGGCGCGGTAGAATCTGCTCTCCTCTGTCTGGGACTGCAGTGGCCCCTTAGCAGTGGCACTGCCTGAAACGGAGAGGTTTGCCAACTGGCGGAGGCGATTCCTGGAGGTTTCCCCTCCTCCCCCAGTGTGTTGCGATGTCATATATCCAAGGAGCTGCCACCACCCCCACCCCACCCACCCCCACACACACCCCCAGGCTTGCTTTCACTAGTCACCTGAGGCAGAATGAGGCAGATCCTTGAAGGTCTCCCAGCCAATCCTGGAGGGCTGGCAACTGGAGAAAGAGGGCCTGAGGAGGAGGAGACGGTCGGCTGGGGTTGTTGTCACTGCTGCTAGGCGTACTTGCGTGCAAACCCGTCCCTCAGTGTTACAGGGCACCACAGAGAGGTGAGCTGCGTCCACCTTGACAGCAGACTCCGATGAGCCAGGATTGGTTGGGCCAGACTAACTCCGGCCACTGACCAAGAGGATGGACTTCTGGTGAAGCCAGCGAAGCTCTGGCAGAGGGGCAAATGCCGCGCCAAGCCCCGGAGAAGCAGCCCACAACACCTCCCAGCCACGAGGGTCTCCTCTTTCCAGAGGCAGCTCCGCTCGCTCTTCCCTCGCTTTCCCCCCTTCCGGACTGTGCTCACGTTGGGGGTGGGGAGAGCAGAAGGCCCCCCTGACCTTTGTGCTCCCATCTCAGGGACTGTTTGGAGAACGCCATTGAGTGGCCCTTATTTGGTCCAAAATGGGGGGAGTTGTGGGAGGCTTGTGGGTGTTATGAGGTTTCCCCATCCCAGAGGCCAACTGAAGGGGTTGCCTCAGGCAGCAGGTTTGGGGTGTGTGCTGGGGGGGGGGGGGCGTCCGTCTTCCTAGCTGCCTCCCTGACTAGGCGCCTGAGGGGGGACATGATTGAGACATACAAAATTATGCATGGAGGGATAGAGTCGATAAAGGGATGTTCTTTTCCCTCTCTCAAAACACCAGAACCAGGGGGCATCCGCTAAAACTGAGGGTTGGGAGAGTTAAAACAGATAAAAGGAAGTACTTTTTTACCCAGCGGGTAGTTAATCTGTGGAACTCCTTGCCACAGGAGGTGGTGATGGCATCTGGTCTTGATGCCTTCAAGAGGGGATTGGACAGATTTCTGGAGGAAAGGTCCATCGTGGGCTATAGGCAATGATGTGCAACCTCCTTACAAAGGTGGTGGGCTACTGGTACCGGGTGCAAGGGAGTGGCAACAGGATGCAAGCATCTTGTAGTCTCATGCCTTCCTGGGGCACCTGGTGGGCCGCTGTGAGATACAGGAAGCTGGACTAGATGGGCCTTTGGCCTGATCCAGCAGGGCTCTTCTTATGTTCTTATGTTCCCTGCTCTTCCTCCTCCTCCTCCCTCTCCCTGGATTGGAAAAGGGGGGCAGAGAGGAGGAGGAAGTGCGGAGGGGAGAAAAGGGCTGAGCTGGCGCATGGGGTGGGGGTGGGAGGCTGGCACGTCCTTGGGTGAGGAGGGGCAGCAAGTGGCAGCTCCCGCAGGCACCTGGCCAGGCTCTCCGGCCAGCCCCGCCCACCCCTAAAGCCCTGCCCCAGAACCTGCTTGTCAGAAGAAAGGCAGCCAAGCCCCCCTGGTGCATAAATGCGTACTAATAGTGTTCCTGTTACTGAACCTGGGAGAAACCAGCACTCCTGGCTAATACTCAAGCACCATTATTATGACTTACATGCGCTGGAAATGGTGGAAAGCCCCCCCCCCCCTTCAGGCATCTTCATTACCATGAATGGAGGGACTGTGTAATCCCCAGTTTATGTTTGCACCCCCTGAGCCGGGTGCCCCCCCACACACACACTTGTCAGGTCCTCGAGGGGTAGCCCAAGACATTTGAGAGTGCAAATGGCACATCCCTCCCGTTAATCCACATGGGGCACAATCTACGGGGGGGGGGCACCCTTTGTAAGTCCCAGTGCAATGAACAAAACACTTGCAGCTTGGCAGCCCCAGCCCCACGTCCTCACTTCACCCGCCTGGCAAGAGATCCTGTGCCTGCCACTGGCTCCACCACTTTTGTTTTCTGCTTGTTTCCTAAGAACTTGTAATATGAGTCATCTGGACTTTACCCTTCAGTGTCTGAAACGTGAACCTCCAACACAGGAACTAGGCAAGACTGAATCAGGAGCTGTCTGATTGGGGCAGGGAAGAGGGAGAAGGCTAGTTGCCTAACAAACGTTGACGCGGGTGAAGTTTTAGAGGGAGCCATTCCAGGGTTCAGCTTTGCACTAGGAGGGCCTTTGAAATTGTTCCAGTGTCTGCAAATGCAGAGGAATCTTTCATCAGCATAGGGTGGCCCCAGAGCTTGATGATAAGCCAGGATATCTCTGTGTGCCGGGAAATGCTGGGATGCCTGCAAAGTGGATCAGAGCGCTCCTCTGTGAGAAAATCCATGTGAGCTGAACAAACTTCCCTGGAAGGAAACTTGCCCACACTCAGCAGTCTTGCCTTGTTACACACATCTGTAGAGAAGCGCAGGGCGCATTCTGGTGCATTCCCTCATTTCTGTAGCATCCCAGAGGGCTGGACAGAGCACTGCAAAGATTAGCTGCACCACAGAACAGTGTTCTTCAGCCTTGGGAGCAGGACCCCAATGCAGTTGCCAAGTCCCCGTTATGGAGTCGTGGCAACTTACAGGCATGAAAAAGGTGGAAGAGCACCACCAGGTAAAGGGGAGGCATCTGTTGTACACCTTCAGGTGGCAGGTTCTCCGCAGCAAGCTGCTCGAGTTCTCGGTGATTGTGCTAACATAGCTTTTATTTCCCTAGTGCCAGGATGGATGGTAGCGTTTTCTGCTTCTCTAATAAAAGTATTTGGCTACAGTGAACAGTGCAGTGAGTGTGACGTAGTGGGGAGCGGGGGGTCACAGGGGCAGGTGGGGATTGATGGTGGGTCCCAGTCTCATGCTGGGATGGGTTGTGCAACCTCCTTGTGTTAGTGGTAGGCTACCTCAGAATGCCAAGTGCAGGGATCTGGTTGTCTCATGTGCTCCCTGAGGTACCTGGTGGGCCACTGTGAGATGCAGGAAGCTGGACTAGATGGGCCTTTGGCCTGATCCAGTGGAGCTCCTCTTCCTTAAAGCCCAGATTGGATTGCAAGTTATTATTTACCTCAGAATGCCAGATGCAGGGAAGTGGCCGCAAGACTCGGGTATCTTGTTGTCTCATGTGCTCCTGATGGGCCACTGTGAGAGACAGGAAGAGAGACAGATGGACCTTTGGCCTGATCCAGCAGGACTCTTCTTATGTCCTCATATTCATTTATTTTTGGGGGGAGGGGTCGTGGCATACACAACAAAAATGGAAGACCCCTGCTTTAGAAAATGCCCCATAATTCTCTGCCAGAGGCTTTGG
The DNA here is from genome assembly GCA_029204185.1 of Lerista edwardsae. Lineage (NCBI taxonomy): Eukaryota > Metazoa > Chordata > Lepidosauria > Squamata > Scincidae > Lerista > Lerista edwardsae. The sequence continues at coordinate 7,971 of JAJKFI010034571.1, read as the reverse complement.
TTCCACGAAAATAATGTTGATGAGGAAAGAAAGGAGAAAACTCCAGAGCCGAAGCAATGCAAAAGTCCAGCCTCAGCACAGAATTGCCATCGCTTTGAGACCGCACAGCCCAACGAGATGCATCTCTGGGGAGACTCCGAGTGCCGCCATTGATCAGACTTGTTCATGTGCATTGCATGGATGGGACATGCCTGGGAGCAGCGTAACCCTCTCCCATGACGATGCCGGACCGACGAGCACCGCAGCAGTGTGATAAATTAAGCACTGGAAGGCTGACCTCTATTGCTTGAAAGTGAGGTAAATTGCCCAGAGGTGGGCTCAGGCTGTTGACAGACACACTCGGACATTCTGGGTGCTAAACTGTTAGGAGCAACACGGGGGGTCATGCAGTATTAGTAACATCACCGCTTGTTTTTAGGGAGACAATATGGGCTTGCGGTGGAAACCAAAGCAGGTGTACAGAGCAAGACAGTAAGAAATTGGTCCTCTGTTTCAAGCTGAGGGGCTAAAGCTGAGTCCTAGTTTGGAGTGCAGTTTCCAGCGCTTCCGATGCCTGAGATAGCTTGCCAGGTTTACCTGCTTCGTTTCTCCTCCTGCTGCTTCCAAAAGAAAGGGGGGAGTCAAAGATGCTCAAGCCTGCCGCGCTCCTCCCTTGCTCCGTTGCCCTCTTCAAAGCCAAGCAGTGGGAAGGAGGACCCAACTGCCACCCGAAGGCTAATACCAGTAGTGTCAGCTTACCGGTACGCTGGGCGGGTCTTCTGGGTGATCGGCAGCGCGCTCGCTGCGTTCCGTTG
>JAJKFI010034568.1:0-10145 GCA_029204185.1 Lerista edwardsae | reverse complement strand
TCTGAGAGACTCTTCCAGGTTCTGTGGCTCTGTTTCTAGGGCAACTGACTGCAGTAATGAATTATCTGTCCCTCTTCTTCCGCCAGCAGACCTGCAAAGTAACAATTTGTTACTACAGACAGTTGCCCTAGAAACAGAGCCACAGAACCTGGGACAGTTTTTCAGTGATTTTCAACCACTGTGCTCCAAACATCCATGTCACACCTGAGGACCTTTTGCGGCACACCAATATTCTATGGCACACCACTTGAAAACTGCTGTACTATACACTTAGACCAGCCCTGAGCATGCCAGTCAGTCATGCAATCACCAGTTTGTGGCCACATCATTGCATTGGGGTGGGGGCAGTTTGTCTGAACCAGCCCTCCACTCACGATTCAAATGCTACTATAAAGTGGGGTTTGAACTGCATGTAGAGGAGTAGGGGTGCAACCAGGGTGACCAGGTGTCCTCTTTTTGCTGGACATGTCCTACATTTTGACAATCTGTCTTGGGTAAATTTCAAAATGCCCTACATTTCAAGACAGACACGGGGTGCCAGCATCAAGAGGGACTGCCTGCATCACTAGCTTGCATGTTTGTTTGTTTGTTTGTTTGTTTGTTTGTTTGTTTGTTCGTTCGTTCCTTCCTTCCTTCCTTCCTTCCTTCCTTCCTTCCTTCCTTCCTTCATTCATTCATTCATTCATTCATTCATTCATTGGGTTGCATTAAAGGACAAGACCCCCCAAAATCAATATATATATGAGTGTTTTTAGCTTTCATTTTGTAATGTTCTACATTTTTTGAATGTCCTACATTTTGGGGTGCTGCCGCCTCCTTTGTGGTCATGACATCAGGTGACCCTGGGTGCAACCAAACCATGCCCACCCATGAAGCAATGCCTCCCCAATCACAAGGCTAAAGGGCAAGATTTGCATGCTCGCAGCATGTAAGTGCATGGGGCTGGGCTGGACATAGAAGTGGTGCCCAAACCAACCTTCAGGCCTTTCCCTCATCAGCCTGAAGATTGGATGCAGGCAACTGCGTTCTAAGTGGTAACCCAGTCTGCATGAAAAGACTTGGTTAGCCAGTTGCCTCTATCGTCTTGCCAAGTGGTGAGGGTAATTGTATATTCTGTTCCTCCAGATCTATGGCAGATGTGGAACTGTGGTAACATGCTCTTCGCCACTTGACAAGATGTCACTGAGAGACCACTGACTATTTGCAAACATTAAAAAACCCATTGCCTACACAGCAGATGCAGATGCTGTCAATTTTTATTGTTCTCCATTTTTATTGTTATTTGTTAGTAGTAGTACTGTAAAGTTGTTGGCATCCCTGGATTTATTTGGCAGGTGTCAAATATGGAAACGCCCACAGCAGGCAGCTGTCAATACGAAATGCCAGAGATACGAATGCCACTGCATGTCAAAAATGCTGTCAAATATATACTCGGCTCAAATATTGGCATGTAGGAAATAATGGGGGGGGGGGAATTCGGTATTCCAAGAAAATCTGGATTTCAAAATTTACTGAAAAATTTTAGGAAGCAAATTCATTTCAGCTGTAGTATGCACCATATTCAACAGTTCAGATGAGCTTTTGAGTGTATGTGGCTCATCTTTGAACTTGACAAGTGGGATTATACCTTGATAATAAACAATATTGCCCCAGGGCAGCTTAATTCTTTTGTAAAAAAGCCGCTTGTGAAGCAGACGCACCAGTCAATTTCCATTAAGCTCCTCACCCCCCAAGCCATATACCACATGAATCTTACCTTTCAGGTCTGTTTCATTTGCAAATAAATAAGAAAAAAAAACCCACCACCACTCTGAAACCTGAATAATACCACAATCAAACAGATTCCTCAGTATACAGGCATGCCCCAGTATCCACTGGGGTTCCATTCCAGACCCCACTGTGAATACCTGAAACTGGGATACTAGGGCTGCCTTTTTAAAGAGAGGAACATTAATGGTTTTACTGCAACAAGATACAAAAAGGAGATTTGTTTAATGTTCCCTTGTCTTTTTAATAGGCTCTCAGTATCCATGGTGTCTGTGAGTATCTGAAACTATGGCTAATGAATCAGTGGATACCGGGGCACGACTGTACCTACAATTTCCCATTTAATCTATGAGCATAGATGTCAGTTACAGATTGTATTTTTTACATGTCCTGGAAGGAGATATATTCTCATACACACTCCTAGGGTATGAGGTGCTGTAAATATACTAGTAGCATTGGTTGAGTATAACCGAGGGATTAAAATAAGTTATATTATTGTATATCGCTTAAATGTCTATAATTTTAAATTATTGTGAGCAACACTGAAAAAGATGTATATTACATAACACCCACTGAGGTAGAATATCTGTTGTTAATCTCCAAACTCGGGTCTCCAATTTTCCTGATTATCCAAATTAATTTTCACACACATACACCTGGCCAGTGCTCTGAGATGCTCTTTCATGCGCTGATGTTCTCTTTCTTGCACAAACTGCCCTGTTTCATTGTATACATGTAAAGAAATGTTACACACAGAACTGCTAATCCCACTGAGTGAATGCAGTGGCCTTTATGGGTAGATGAGACTCATGTGTGTGCAGGTATCAGAACTGCCTGAGACAGGCAGGGGTTAGACTAGATGACCTTGTGGGTCATTCAACTCTATGATTCTATGAAATCCTGTATCCATTGTTAAACACTGGATTTGGTCCCTGGTCTGTTCCACATTCTATCTGTTCCTGTGCTGTCAGGAAGCCCTGTCATTATCCAAAGTTCGGATTGTCTGCATGTTTTGTCCATGTCGTATTTCAGGTATTCATACTATTATAGTTTTCTTCTGGGAATTTGACAAGAGCATAACCCTTCAGATTGTCCTAAGACTTGCTCGCATGGAGATTCGTTTTCAACGAAGCGCTCCTCAGGAGCAAGCAGAGCCTGCTGACCTCAAAGGGAAAAGACAGAGAAAATTATCATGCTAGATGGAAAGATAAACTGAGACCTAGGCCAACTTTGTATCAAAGGGGAAAGAAATTGTAAACGGCTTGTGGACAGCAAAATGCAGTTTTGCATCAAACAATTTGTGACAAATTTTGACTCCTACCAGTGTCACAGTGTGGTTTACAGCAATGACAGAGCTAAAAAAAAATACTGTACATTAAATAATTTGGAAAAAAAATCAGTTTGTTTCTTTGTGACCAGAAATATTTTTCAGAAGCAACAAATTTATGCATCAAGCCTGAGGAGAAAGAGGGGGGAAAGCACTGGGAGTCAGGCTTCCACAAGGCCCAGGCCATGACAAAACAAACCATACACTACAAAACAAATACATAACAAAATAAACTTGGGTAGCTCAATCTCAGCCTATCTAGGGCTACATTACTTCACTTTCAATGCACTTCTATTCTCCCAATGCATTCTGGAGACTATAGTTTGTCAAGGGTAGCTCTACCAACTCTCAGATTCCTGGGGATACTACAGTGTCCCCAGAATGCATTGGGAGGAATAGAAGTGCATTGAAAGTGGATTAAAGATGTAATCCAAGTCTTCAAGATGTAATCCAATGTAGCCCAAGTCTTCTCCATAAGCACCAACACGTATTAGTACAATTCAAACACGGGGATGTGAAACTTACACCTTCCGAGCAGAACTACTGAGTTCTAGTTGTAGGACACCACCACCACCACCCAGTTCAGTTCACAGAATTCCCAGGCCTCCCAGGAGTCAGCTCCACCCCTTCTAGTCTAGTTTGTCTAGATTGAACAAGGGTGTCAAATATAAGGCCCAGGGTCCAGATGTGGCCTGCAAAACCTTTTTATCTGGCCCTTGGGCTCTCCCAGCACTACCATCAGCTGCTCTCAGCTGCTGAGCTGTGCTGAGGTGCCACTGCTGAAAGGGCAGCCCATGTGATAATTGGGCTGTCCCATATCTTGAAAAGTGATCAATGCTTGCATATTTGTCTTCTGTTTGCTGCTAATGAATTCCTAAGTGAACCTGTACTGATTTTTGGTCATGACCTGCTTAATGACAACAATTCCTGCTTAATGATATCACTTCCTGCTTAATGACATCACTTCCAGCCCACAACAGGCATTATAAATGGTATTTGTCCCTCTGGTGAGGACCTCAGCACCGGACCTGCCAACTCCCGAGTTGGTGCTAATATGCCCTACCTCAGTGGTATTCAAACTTTTTAGACCAGTGTCAGGCATAAATTCTGACACCAAATTTATGGTTCAAGAGAAAAGTTTATTCACGTATTTGCAAATATGGGTGGCAAGGGAAAAACAAAGGAAATCAAGCCACAAGCCATACGCTTGTAAAATTGGGTGTAACATTTTATACCCCTCAGGTGTGGTCTATTACTTTGCACCTATTGGTCTCAACAGTCAAGTCAGCCAAGTTTGGCCAGCACAAGGGACACCGTAAAGCCCATTTGGACCACTCTCGGAGTCAGGGTGGATGGCGCACGTCTGTGTGCTGGCCTCTCTGACTCCAAGAATTGTCCAAACATACTTTAAGGTATCCTTTGTGCAGGTATCCAGTGAAACTTTGCTGGCCTAACTATGCTGGCCTAACTCCAGGTTAGGACTGCGCCCGGAGTGACAACAGAATGCCCTTAAACATTTTGACTGAAATGTTTAATTAACCTTAGAATTATTCAGATGTTTTGGACAAGTGGACCTTCCTTCCCCATTTGGTTTGAATTTAATTTTTTGGAGATAGCATTTTCTGTCTATCTGTGTCTCTGTAATGCCTCCCTAATCCAGATGACATGAAATTACATGTGAACAAATAAATTCTCTCTCTCTCTCTCTCTCCTATTACTGCAAGCTAGCTGCTGGAGGCTGTGGGATCTATTAATACATGTAAGCTACGCATTTCCAAGAAAACACAAAGATAAAAGGTTTGTTCTCTTACTGATGAATATTGCTACTCCATACTGAGTTCGTGAATTTGATTTGATAAGACACTTACTTGAATGCAAAACAAACCACATGGAACTTCAAATGTACATTTTGGATTGCCCCCTCCCCCTCCAGTCGAAACCTGTATTTAAGTCTTGTCAAGGCCAGGCCACCAAGCTGAAACCACACGAGTCATTCACGAAACACCATGAAACTACTGCTAGTAAGCAGTTTCAACGAGGGGCTGGGGCCTTTCAGGATACATCTAACACTGACTATGTATAAAAACTAGCATTAATTTTCGTTTCAGGCTTGAAAATATGAGAGAGAATGTTACTGTGCATATTTTAATTTTTTAACTATCTGCTTTTCTTTCATTTTCACGGGGTTCATATTCCAGACCAGGGATGTCAAATACCGTATATAGACCGCTGGCAGGATACAGGGCCTCAGAGAGGAATTTTATCTGGGAGCACAAGATTTCTTTTGGGCTCTTTCTCCATTGGACCATAATTTCTACAAATTGTGGTATACAATATATTGTTCAGTCGCTAAGTCGTGTCCGACTCTTCGCGACCCCATGGACCACAGCACGCCAGGCCTGTCCTCCACTAGCTTCCAGAGTTCACCCAAATTCATGTTCACAGCTTCGGTGACACTCTCTAACCATCTAGTCCTCTGCCGCCCCCTTCTCCTTTTGCCTTCAATCTTTCCCAGCATGAGGGACTTTTCTAAAGAGTCCTCTCTTCTCATGAGGTGGCCAAAGTATTTGAGCTTCAGCTTCAGTATTTATATAATATGTAGGCTTACACATATTGCTTGTCACCAAAGCAATGAACATGAAATTGGGTGAACTCCGGAAGCTAGTGGAGGACAGGTCTTTTCACACAATAGATGCAAATATTTCCTGAGATCCCTTGAAATTTTTGAGCCCCCTCCTTTGGCTCCAGAGCCTTCTTTTTGACCCTGGGGTGGATACAATTTACCCCCTACATCTCACGGACCCTGGTCCTATGTGGCCCATGGAAGCTCTTTATCTGGCCCACAGGATAACTGGGCTGTCCTAACACCACAATCGTCTTCACCTCTCAGCTGCTGAGCTTCAAACCGACATTTTAGCGGAAGTAGCACTGCCGAAAGGGTGCCAACACACCAGGGAGAAGGAGAGCAGAGCAGTAGGAGGAGAACCGAGAATGAGAGACCAGGAGAAAGAAGAACAGCATGGGGAAGATCAAGAGAAGTCCATGTAGGATATTGGGAAGGAGTACAGGGAGCAAGAACTACAGAGAGGAAGAGGGGAAAGAAAGGCCAGGCACGGACAATAGAAGAATACAGAAATTCCAAGTTCAGGAGGAGGAGGAGGAGAAAGCCGGAGGTGTACGTGCTGGGACAAAAAGTGGCTTGAGAAAAGCTTGAGACAGCTGGAAGGAATAAGTGGAGACTGGAACTGGGAGGAGAGTTATGAATGGACAGAAAAGGAATCAGCTCAATCCTATCCAACTGTCCAGACAAATGCAGCCACAAATGCAGCCCTGAAGTCAGGGAACAAATGTTTCTTTACTTTGAGGAGGCCTCCATGACTGCTTGTCCCCACTGCAGGATGCAGCACACCCTCTTGGCATGGAAAAGCACTGGAAAGCACTGGAAAGCACTGGAAAGTTGGATAGGATTGGGCCCTTGAATAGCCAAGGTGCAGTGGTGAGGAGGACCCAGACTTGGGGATGTGATGAGGGCTGGATCCAGAAGCGGAGAACTAGGCAGGGAGCCTGGACCCATCAGAGGCCCCCAGAGCCAGTTTCTCTGGTCAGTACATTCAGTACATTCATGGGGACATTCACTCAGTACATTCATGGGGAGGGGGAGCAGGAGGAAATACTACCACCACAAAGTGTTTGTAAGTCACTTTAGCAGCACTGCTGCAGCTGGGAGCAGAGGCTGCAATTTTCAACCGGCACGTAAAGGTCTGCAGGTGTGCCACAGGTGCCACAGCAGGTGAAAATTGCTGAAAAAGCAGCTGGCAGAGCCGGTGGAGGAAGAGGGACAGACGATTTAGGACTTCAGACTGTTGTCCTTGATATAGAGCCACAGAACCCAGAACAGTCTCCCAGAAGCTGGAAGTGAGATTACCAGAGGCGAAGACCGTAGAGCTCAGAGTGCTGGAAGAAGAAAATCACTGGCTTAGCCAAGTGAAGCCAATCCACTTCAACAGAAGTGACATTTCTTGCTGCCTGGTAAGGCTGCCAGGCTGGGAGCCTTTGGGGGTAGTCATGGATGTTGCCCTCCAAGCATTCTCCAAAATCTTGTGCTGTCCCTGAGCTTATGATTCTTCCTCCTGGATCATAAGTTACAGAACTGATTTTCTGAGGCTGCTGGCAAATCAGACCTTCTTGAAACTTGTCTGTTTGGGTTAGGGTGCAATCCTTATCTGGAGTTAGGCCAGCACTGTTAGGTCAGCAAAGTTTGGCTGGCACTGTAAAGTATGTTTAGACCACACAGACATGCACCATCCTCCCTGATTCTGAGAGTTTACCACTAGAAACCTGCTTTACGGTGGCCCTTGTGACAACCAAACTGTGCTGGCCTAACTGCAGGTTAGGATTGCATCCTCACTTGTGCATAAAACACATGATTTTGTCTGAAATGAGTGTGAGATATCAGCTAGTGTTCAGTGAATAGCTCAGCAAACTGTCACACTAGCCCACGACCTTTCAATATGAGTCAAACATTCTTCGACAAACAATGCTGTCCAATGGCCTGTTTTTTAAAAAATACTATTGTTGTAGTTACTGGATTAACAGAACAAAATTTTTTTTCCTGGAAAAAAAAGATGAAGAAGCAACAGCAATGCAGAAAGACAGGTTTGCTCACTACATCTTGTTCCAATTGATCTGGCGTGAAGCCATTTCTGCAACTCAATCTGCTTTCAAAACATACAAAACCTGAAGGTAGATTAACAAAACTATCACATATATGTGGGGGGGGGGATTCCATTTCCTTATATTGAGTGCTTGAGAACCAGGTTACCCAAATAGAGTCCTTCCTCCTCAGAGAGGCATGGGAAACTAGCTGAGGAAAGGTTGCAGGGAGGGTGAGGAAAAACACCCACTGAGGTGGTGTGTGTGTGTGTGTGTGTGTAAGGGGGGGAATTGAGACAGATTGCATTACTTGGCCATTGAGTTATAATGAGGGACGGCTGGTGATTCAACACAATGTTTTAACTAACTGAGGGCCCAATCCTAAACTGGGGCAGTGTCAGCAGCCAGCTGGTGTGAGAGCTGTAAATCAATCAATCAATCAATCAATCAATCAATCAATCAACAGGTACTTATATACCGCTTTTCAACACGAAGTTCACAAAGCAGTTTACAGGTTAATAGTAATAATAATAAAGTTAAATGGCTCCCTGTCCCAAAGGGCTCACAATCTAAGAAAAAGGCAGACCACCACCAACAGCCACTAGAAAGACTGCACAGGGGTGAAGAGGGACAATTACTCTCCCCTGCTAAATATAAGAGGAGCACCACTTGGAAAAGTGTCTCTTGCCCAGTTAGCAGGGGTAAAGCCTGCTCTAATGGTGCTGAGGCCCAAGCCAGTCAGCATAGGGCCGCCACAACAGGAGGTTGCCTCCAAGGAGCAGCCAGCAGTAAGTGTTCCCCCCAGATGGCAGGAAGGCTTTTCAGAGCAGGTGGAGGGCGGGGGAAAGCGGAGACGGGGCAGAACTGGGCAGAGGGAAGAGAATTGGGGGGGGGGCAGATTGGGCCCAGGAGGGGATGTGGACCAGTGATGTCATTCAGGGGGAACGGGCCAGAACGGGTGTTCCAGATCCTAACGGGCTCCATGGCTGGTTCCGGGTTCCCGACAAGTGCCAATCAAAAGTGAGTTCCTGTTCCTAAATCATTTGAATGACACCACTGATGTGGACAGTTGCAGAAGCTGCTACCAAATCCTGAACCCACTCCTGGGCCATGGAGATTGACACAGCACTCTTTGGTTCTGCGCCCGCTAAATCACTGACACATATCGAAGTAGAGACATCAGAGCCACTGGGGCTCTACATGAGGTAATGTAACCAGTGTTCCCTTGAGGAGAGAGGAATCTTTAGAAAAGGCCCTCATGCTGGGAAGAATTGAAGGCAAGAGGAGAAGGGGCGGCAGAGGATGAGATGGTTAGATAGTGTCACTGAAGCAACGAACATGAATTTGGGCGAACTCCGGAATCTAGTGGAAGATAGAGAGGCCTGGCGTGCTGTGGTCCATGGGGTCGTGAAGAGTCGGACACGACTTGATGACTGAACAACAGCAACCAGTGTTCCCTTACCCTGAGGAGACCTTTGACTGCTTCTCTAGCCCCACAGGATACAGCAGCAGCCATTTCAGAGCTGCTGTACTACTGGGCACCAGGGAAGCTTAGAAGTGGGATGTGAGTAAAACATTGCGGCACTTCAAACTCCTCTATAACGTTTCAGGCTTACACAGTGGCACAGCAAGCCCAAAGCAGCTGGTTCGGGCCACCCCAGGTGCTGGCCAGAAGGGTGTGCTGCAGGGCCACTTTGCTTGGTATGTGGCGCTCTTCTGTGATCTTCAAGCGTAGCTGCTTCCCACAGCCATTGGCTGTCGTGTTTTCACCACTCGCCCAAGAGAACATAAAGCAAGTGGGCCCAAAGATTGCCAAACGGAGGCAATCCAGAGTAGGGGTGTCACATTTAATGCAATGCACTAGCCTGGAAGATTAGAGGTTAATATGATGACATCGTTGCATCACTCCTGAACTTCTGGGTTGCCAAGCTGCAGAAGATAAGCTGTGCATCGGGTGGCATTCTCCGTTGGGACGCCTCTGGGCTTACAACACATTAAGTAATAAAGTAAAAACTGTTGGGCAATAGCTGCCCCTTCCTCTGGCCGATCACCTGCACCAAGCCCAACCTCAGCTTTTGTGGTCCAAAAATGTTTTCCAGTAGCAGCAAGAACTCCCTTGCTCCTCTCTGCACCTCCAGAGATGGCAGCTGAGCATCCATGTCTTTAGACATTTATCTTTTTAAAACTTTATATCCAATTTTTCCTCTTATTAGAACCAACGCGGCTAACAAAACAATTGTATAATAAAACAATCAAACATTAGAGATTACACTATGACGACGACAATGGCCACCTTATATGTTGTGCCAAATTGACAGTGGAGCCCTTGGATCAGTGCCTGGAAGTCTGAAGTGTTGCAGTTTCACACCACACACTCCAGAACTGGTTGAAACTGGCA
>JAJKFI010034567.1:0-10165 GCA_029204185.1 Lerista edwardsae | reverse complement strand
TCTGAGAGACTCTTCCAGGTTCTGTGGCTCTGTTTCTAGGGCAACTGTCTGTAGTAACAAATTGTTACTTTGCAGGTCTGCTGGCGGAAGAAGAGGGACAGATAATTCATTACTGCAGTCAGTTGCCCTAGAAACAGAGCCACAGAACCTGGGACAGTTTTTCAGTGATTTTCAACCACTGTGCTCCAAACATCCATGTCACACCTGAGGACCTTTTGCGGCACACCAATATTCTATGGCACACCACTTGAAAACTGCTGTACTATACACTTAGACCAGCCCTGAGCATGCCAGTCAGTCATGCAATCACCAGTTTGTGGCCACATCATTGCATTGGGGTGGGGGCAGTTTGTCTGAACCAGCCCTCCACTCACGATTCAAATGCTACTATAAAGTGGGGTTTGAACTGCATGTAGAGGAGTAGGGGTGCAACCAGGGTGACCAGGTGTCCTCTTTTTGCTGGACATGTCCTACATTTTGACAATCTGTCTTGGGTAAATTTCAAAATGCCCTACATTTCAAGACAGACACGGGGTGCCAGCATCAAGAGGGACTGCCTGCATCACTAGCTTGCATGTTTGTTTGTTTGTTTGTTTGTTTGTTTGTTTGTTTGTTTGTTTGTTTGTTTGTTTGTTTGTTTGTTTGTTCGTTCCTTCCTTCCTTCCTTCCTTCCTTCCTTCCTTCCTTCCTTCATTCATTCATTCATTCATTCATTGGGTTGCATTAAAGGACAAGACCCCCCAAAATCAATATATATATGAGTGTTTTTAGCTTTCATTTTGTAATGTTCTACATTTTTTGAATGTCCTACATTTTGGGGTGCTGCCGCCTCCTTTGTGGTCATGACATCAGGTGACCCTGGGTGCAACCAAACCATGCCCACCCATGAAGCAATGCCTCCCCAATCACAAGGCTAAAGGGCAAGATTTGCATGCTCGCAGCATGTAAGTGCATGGGGCTGGGCTGGACATAGAAGTGGTGCCCAAACCAACCTTCAGGCCTTTCCCTCATCAGCCTGAAGATTGGATGCAGGCAACTGCGTTCTAAGTGGTAACCCAGTCTGCATGAAAAGACTTGGTTAGCCAGTTGCCTCTATCGTCTTGCCAAGTGGTGAGGGTAATTGTATATTCTGTTCCTCCAGATCTATGGCAGATGTGGAACTGTGGTAACATGCTCTTCGCCACTTGACAAGATGTCACTGAGAGACCACTGACTATTTGCAAACATTAAAAAACCCATTGCCTACACAGCAGATGCAGATGCTGTCAATTTTTATTGTTCTCCATTTTTATTGTTATTTGTTAGTAGTAGTACTGTAAAGTTGTTGGCATCCCTGGATTTATTTGGCAGGTGTCAAATATGGAAACGCCCACAGCAGGCAGCTGTCAATACGAAATGCCAGAGATACGAATGCCACTGCATGTCAAAAATGCTGTCAAATATATACTCGGCTCAAATATTGGCATGTAGGAAATAATGGGGGGGGGGGAATTCGGTATTCCAAGAAAATCTGGATTTCAAAATTTACTGAAAAATTTTAGGAAGCAAATTCATTTCAGCTGTAGTATGCACCATATTCAACAGTTCAGATGAGCTTTTGAGTGTATGTGGCTCATCTTTGAACTTGACAAGTGGGATTATACCTTGATAATAAACAATATTGCCCCAGGGCAGCTTAATTCTTTTGTAAAAAAGCCGCTTGTGAAGCAGACGCACCAGTCAATTTCCATTAAGCTCCTCACCCCCCAAGCCATATACCACATGAATCTTACCTTTCAGGTCTGTTTCATTTGCAAATAAATAAGAAAAAAAAACCCACCACCACTCTGAAACCTGAATAATACCACAATCAAACAGATTCCTCAGTATACAGGCATGCCCCAGTATCCACTGGGGTTCCATTCCAGACCCCACTGTGAATACCTGAAACTGGGATACTAGGGCTGCCTTTTTAAAGAGAGGAACATTAATGGTTTTACTGCAACAAGATACAAAAAGGAGATTTGTTTAATGTTCCCTTGTCTTTTTAATAGGCTCTCAGTATCCATGGTGTCTGTGAGTATCTGAAACTATGGCTAATGAATCAGTGGATACCGGGGCACGACTGTACCTACAATTTCCCATTTAATCTATGAGCATAGATGTCAGTTACAGATTGTATTTTTTACATGTCCTGGAAGGAGATATATTCTCATACACACTCCTAGGGTATGAGGTGCTGTAAATATACTAGTAGCATTGGTTGAGTATAACCGAGGGATTAAAATAAGTTATATTATTGTATATCGCTTAAATGTCTATAATTTTAAATTATTGTGAGCAACACTGAAAAAGATGTATATTACATAACACCCACTGAGGTAGAATATCTGTTGTTAATCTCCAAACTCGGGTCTCCAATTTTCCTGATTATCCAAATTAATTTTCACACACATACACCTGGCCAGTGCTCTGAGATGCTCTTTCATGCGCTGATGTTCTCTTTCTTGCACAAACTGCCCTGTTTCATTGTATACATGTAAAGAAATGTTACACACAGAACTTCTAATCCCACTGAGTGAATGCAGTGGCCTTTATGGGTAGATGAGACTCATGTGTGTGCAGGTATCAGAACTGCCTGAGACAGGCAGGGGTTAGACTAGATGACCTTGTGGGTCATTCAACTCTATGATTCTATGAAATCCTGTATCCATTGTTAAACACTGGATTTGGTCCCTGGTCTGTTCCACATTCTATCTGTTCCTGTGCTGTCAGGAAGCCCTGTCATTATCCAAAGTTCGGATTGTCTGCATGTTTTGTCCATGTCGTATTTCAGGTATTCATACTATTATAGTTTTCTTCTGGGAATTTGACAAGAGCATAACCCTTCAGATTGTCCTAAGACTTGCTCGCATGGAGATTCGTTTTCAACGAAGCGCTCCTCAGGAGCAAGCAGAGCCTGCTGACCTCAAAGGGAAAAGACAGAGAAAATTATCATGCTAGATGGAAAGATAAACTGAGACCTAGGCCAACTTTGTATCAAAGGGGAAAGAAATTGTAAACGGCTTGTGGACAGCAAAATGCAGTTTTGCATCAAACAATTTGTGACAAATTTTGACTCCTACCAGTGTCACAGTGTGGTTTACAGCAATGACAGAGCTAAAAAAAAATACTGTACATTAAATAATTTGGAAAAAAAATCAGTTTGTTTCTTTGTGACCAGAAATATTTTTCAGAAGCAACAAATTTATGCATCAAGCCTGAGGAGAAAGAGGGGGGAAAGCACTGGGAGTCAGGCTTCCACAAGGCCCAGGCCATGACAAAACAAACCATACACTACAAAACAAATACATAACAAAATAAACTTGGGTAGCTCAATCTCAGCCTATCTAGGGCTACATTACTTCACTTTCAATGCACTTCTATTCTCCCAATGCATTCTGGAGACTATAGTTTGTCAAGGGTAGCTCTACCAACTCTCAGATTCCTGGGGATACTACAGTGTCCCCAGAATGCATTGGGAGGAATAGAAGTGCATTGAAAGTGGATTAAAGATGTAATCCAAGTCTTCAAGATGTAATCCAATGTAGCCCAAGTCTTCTCCATAAGCACCAACACGTATTAGTACAATTCAAACACGGGGATGTGAAACTTACACCTTCCGAGCAGAACTACTGAGTTCTAGTTGTAGGACACCACCACCACCACCCAGTTCAGTTCACAGAATTCCCAGGCCTCCCAGGAGTCAGCTCCACCCCTTCTAGTCTAGTTTGTCTAGATTGAACAAGGGTGTCAAATATAAGGCCCAGGGTCCAGATGTGGCCTGCAAAACCTTTTTATCTGGCCCTTGGGCTCTCCCAGCACTACCATCAGCTGCTCTCAGCTGCTGAGCTGTGCTGAGGTGCCACTGCTGAAAGGGCAGCCCATGTGATAATTGGGCTGTCCCATATCTTGAAAAGTGATCAATGCTTGCATATTTGTCTTCTGTTTGCTGCTAATGAATTCCTAAGTGAACCTGTACTGATTTTTGGTCATGACCTGCTTAATGACAACAATTCCTGCTTAATGATATCACTTCCTGCTTAATGACATCACTTCCAGCCCACAACAGGCATTATAAATGGTATTTGTCCCTCTGGTGAGGACCTCAGCACCGGACCTGCCAACTCCCGAGTTGGTGCTAATATGCCCTACCTCAGTGGTATTCAAACTTTTTAGACCAGTGTCAGGCATAAATTCTGACACCAAATTTATGGTTCAAGAGAAAAGTTTATTCACGTATTTGCAAATATGGGTGGCAAGGGAAAAACAAAGGAAATCAAGCCACAAGCCATACGCTTGTAAAATTGGGTGTAACATTTTATACCCCTCAGGTGTGGTCTATTACTTTGCACCTATTGGTCTCAACAGTCAAGTCAGCCAAGTTTGGCCAGCACAAGGGACACCGTAAAGCCCATTTGGACCACTCTCGGAGTCAGGGTGGATGGCGCACGTCTGTGTGCTGGCCTCTCTGACTCCAAGAATTGTCCAAACATACTTTAAGGTATCCTTTGTGCAGGTATCCAGTGAAACTTTGCTGGCCTAACTATGCTGGCCTAACTCCAGGTTAGGACTGCGCCCGGAGTGACAACAGAATGCCCTTAAACATTTTGACTGAAATGTTTAATTAACCTTAGAATTATTCAGATGTTTTGGACAAGTGGACCTTCCTTCCCCATTTGGTTTGAATTTAATTTTTTGGAGATAGCATTTTCTGTCTATCTGTGTCTCTGTAATGCCTCCCTAATCCAGATGACATGAAATTACATGTGAACAAATAAATTCTCTCTCTCTCTCTCTCTCCTATTACTGCAAGCTAGCTGCTGGAGGCTGTGGGATCTATTAATACATGTAAGCTACGCATTTCCAAGAAAACACAAAGATAAAAGGTTTGTTCTCTTACTGATGAATATTGCTACTCCATACTGAGTTCGTGAATTTGATTTGATAAGACACTTACTTGAATGCAAAACAAACCACATGGAACTTCAAATGTACATTTTGGATTGCCCCCTCCCCCTCCAGTCGAAACCTGTATTTAAGTCTTGTCAAGGCCAGGCCACCAAGCTGAAACCACACGAGTCATTCACGAAACACCATGAAACTACTGCTAGTAAGCAGTTTCAACGAGGGGCTGGGGCCTTTCAGGATACATCTAACACTGACTATGTATAAAAACTAGCATTAATTTTCGTTTCAGGCTTGAAAATATGAGAGAGAATGTTACTGTGCATATTTTAATTTTTTAACTATCTGCTTTTCTTTCATTTTCACGGGGTTCATATTCCAGACCAGGGATGTCAAATACCGTATATAGACCGCTGGCAGGATACAGGGCCTCAGAGAGGAATTTTATCTGGGAGCACAAGATTTCTTTTGGGCTCTTTCTCCATTGGACCATAATTTCTACAAATTGTGGTATACAATATATTGTTCAGTCGCTAAGTCGTGTCCGACTCTTCGCGACCCCATGGACCACAGCACGCCAGGCCTGTCCTCCACTAGCTTCCAGAGTTCACCCAAATTCATGTTCACAGCTTCGGTGACACTCTCTAACCATCTAGTCCTCTGCCGCCCCCCTTCTCCTTTTGCCTTCAATCTTTCCCAGCATGAGGGACTTTTCTAAAGAGTCCTCTCTTCTCATGAGGTGGCCAAAGTATTTGAGCTTCAGCTTCAGTATTTATATAATATGTAGGCTTACACATATTGCTTGTCACCAAAGCAATGAACATGAAATTGGGTGAACTCCGGAAGCTAGTGGAGGACAGGTCTTTTCACACAATAGATGCAAATATTTCCTGAGATCCCTTGAAATTTTTGAGCCCCCTCCTTTGGCTCCAGAGCCTTCTTTTTGACCCTGGGGTGGATACAATTTACCCCCTACATCTCACGGACCCTGGTCCTATGTGGCCCATGGAAGCTCTTTATCTGGCCCACAGGATAACTGGGCTGTCCTAACACCACAATCGTCTTCACCTCTCAGCTGCTGAGCTTCAAACCGACATTTTAGCGGAAGTAGCACTGCCGAAAGGGTGCCAACACACCAGGGAGAAGGAGAGCAGAGCAGTAGGAGGAGAACCGAGAATGAGAGACCAGGAGAAAGAAGAACAGCATGGGGAAGATCAAGAGAAGTCCATGTAGGATATTGGGAAGGAGTACAGGGAGCAAGAACTACAGAGAGGAAGAGGGGAAAGAAAGGCCAGGCACGGACAATAGAAGAATACAGAAATTCCAAGTTCAGGAGGAGGAGGAGGAGAAAGCCGGAGGTGTACGTGCTGGGACAAAAAGTGGCTTGAGAAAAGCTTGAGACAGCTGGAAGGAATAAGTGGAGACTGGAACTGGGAGGAGAGTTATGAATGGACAGAAAAGGAATCAGCTCAATCCTATCCAACTGTCCAGACAAATGCAGCCACAAATGCAGCCCTGAAGTCAGGGAACAAATGTTTCTTTACTTTGAGGAGGCCTCCATGACTGCTTGTCCCCACTGCAGGATGCAGCACACCCTCTTGGCATGGAAAAGCACTGGAAAGCACTGGAAAGCACTGGAAAGTTGGATAGGATTGGGCCCTTGAATAGCCAAGGTGCAGTGGTGAGGAGGACCCAGACTTGGGGATGTGATGAGGGCTGGATCCAGAAGCGGAGAACTAGGCAGGGAGCCTGGACCCATCAGAGGCCCCCAGAGCCAGTTTCTCTGGTCAGTACATTCAGTACATTCATGGGGACATTCACTCAGTACATTCATGGGGAGGGGGAGCAGGAGGAAATACTACCACCACAAAGTGTTTGCAAGTCACTTTAGCAGCACTGCTGCAGCTGGGAGCAGAGGCTGCAATTTTCAACCGGCACGTAAAGGTCTGCAGGTGTGCCACAGGTGCCACAGCAGGTGAAAATTGCTGAAAAAGCAGCTGGCAGAGCCGGTGGAGGAAGAGGGACAGACGATTTAGGACTTCAGACTGTTGTCCTTGATATAGAGCCACAGAACCCAGAACAGTCTCCCAGAAGCTGGAAGTGAGATTACCAGAGGCGAAGACCGTAGAGCTCAGAGTGCTGGAAGAAGAAAATCACTGGCTTAGCCAAGTGAAGCCAATCCACTTCAACAGAAGTGACATTTCTTGCTGCCTGGTAAGGCTGCCAGGCTGGGAGCCTTTGGGGGTAGTCATGGATGTTGCCCTCCAAGCATTCTCCAAAATCTTGTGCTGTCCCTGAGCTTATGATTCTTCCTCCTGGATCATAAGTTACAGAACTGATTTTCTGAGGCTGCTGGCAAATCAGACCTTCTTGAAACTTGTCTGTTTGGGTTAGGGTGCAATCCTTATCTGGAGTTAGGCCAGCACTGTTAGGTCAGCAAAGTTTGGCTGGCACTGTAAAGTATGTTTAGACCACACAGACATGCACCATCCTCCCTGATTCTGAGAGTTTACCACTAGAAACCTGCTTTACGGTGGCCCTTGTGACAACCAAACTGTGCTGGCCTAACTGCAGGTTAGGATTGCATCCTCACTTGTGCATAAAACACATGATTTTGTCTGAAATGAGTGTGAGATATCAGCTAGTGTTCAGTGAATAGCTCAGCAAACTGTCACACTAGCCCACGACCTTTCAATATGAGTCAAACATTCTTCGACAAACAATGCTGTCCAATGGCCTGTTTTTTAAAAAATACTATTGTTGTAGTTACTGGATTAACAGAACAAAATTTTTTTTCCTGGAAAAAAAAGATGAAGAAGCAACAGCAATGCAGAAAGACAGGTTTGCTCACTACATCTTGTTCCAATTGATCTGGCGTGAAGCCATTTCTGCAACTCAATCTGCTTTCAAAACATACAAAACCTGAAGGTAGATTAACAAAACTATCACATATATGTGGGGGGGGGATTCCATTTCCTTATATTGAGTGCTTGAGAACCAGGTTACCCAAATAGAGTCCTTCCTCCTCAGAGAGGCATGGGAAACTAGCTGAGGAAAGGTTGCAGGGAGGGTGAGGAAAAACACCCACTGAGGTGGTGTGTGTGTGTGTGTGTGTGTAAGGGGGGGAATTGAGACAGATTGCATTACTTGGCCATTGAGTTATAATGAGGGACGGCTGGTGATTCAACACAATGTTTTAACTAACTGAGGGCCCAATCCTAAACTGGGGCAGTGTCAGCAGCCAGCTGGTGTGAGAGCTGTAAATCAATCAATCAATCAATCAATCAATCAATCAATCAATCAACAGGTACTTATATACCGCTTTTCAACACGAAGTTCACAAAGCAGTTTACAGGTTAATAGTAATAATAATAAAGTTAAATGGCTCCCTGTCCCAAAGGGCTCACAATCTAAGAAAAAGGCAGACCACCACCAACAGCCACTAGAAAGACTGCACAGGGGTGAAGAGGGACAATTACTCTCCCCTGCTAAATATAAGAGGAGCACCACTTGGAAAAGTGTCTCTTGCCCAGTTAGCAGGGGTAAAGCCTGCTCTAATGGTGCTGAGGCCCAAGCCAGTCAGCATAGGGCCGCCACAACAGGAGGTTGCCTCCAAGGAGCAGCCAGCAGTAAGTGTTCCCCCCAGATGGCAGGAAGGCTTTTCAGAGCAGGTGGAGGGCGGGGGAAAGCGGAGACGGGGCAGAACTGGGCAGAGGGAAGAGAATTGGGGGGGGGGCAGATTGGGCCCAGGAGGGGATGTGGACCAGTGATGTCATTCAGGGGGAACGGGCCAGAACGGGTGTTCCAGATCCTAACGGGCTCCATGGCTGGTTCCGGGTTCCCGACAAGTGCCAATCAAAAGTGAGTTCCTGTTCCTAAATCATTTGAATGACACCACTGATGTGGACAGTTGCAGAAGCTGCTACCAAATCCTGAACCCACTCCTGGGCCATGGAGATTGACACAGCACTCCTTGGTTCTGCGCCCGCTAAATCACTGACACATATCGAAGTAGAGACATCAGAGCCACTGGGGCTCTACATGAGGTAATGTAACCAGTGTTCCCTTGAGGAGAGAGGAATCTTTAGAAAAGGCCCTCATGCTGGGAAGAATTGAAGGCAAGAGGAGAAGGGGCGGCAGAGGATGAGATGGTTAGATAGTGTCACTGAAGCAACGAACATGAATTTGGGCGAACTCCGGAATCTAGTGGAAGATAGAGAGGCCTGGCGTGCTGTGGTCCATGGGGTCGTGAAGAGTCGGACACGACTTGATGACTGAACAACAGCAACCAGTGTTCCCTTACCCTGAGGAGACCTTTGACTGCTTCTCTAGCCCCACAGGATACAGCAGCAGCCATTTCAGAGCTGCTGTACTACTGGGCACCAGGGAAGCTTAGAAGTGGGATGTGAGTAAAACATTGCGGCACTTCAAACTCCTCTATAACGTTTCAGGCTTACACAGTGGCACAGCAAGCCCAAAGCAGCTGGTTCGGGCCACCCCAGGTGCTGGCCAGAAGGGTGTGCTGCAGGGCCACTTTGCTTGGTATGTGGCGCTCTTCTGTGATCTTCAAGCGTAGCTGCTTCCCACAGCCATTGGCTGTCGTGTTTTCACCACTCGCCCAAGAGAACATAAAGCAAGTGGGCCCAAAGATTGCCAAACGGAGGCAATCCAGAGTAGGGGTGTCACATTTAATGCAATGCACTAGCCTGGAAGATTAGAGGTTAATATGATGACATCGTTGCATCACTCCTGAACTTCTGGGTTGCCAAGCTGCAGAAGATAAGCTGTGCATCGGGTGGCATTCTCCGTTGGGACGCCTCTGGGCTTACAACACATTAAGTAATAAAGTAAAAACTGTTGGGCAATAGCTGCCCCTTCCTCTGGCCGATCACCTGCACCAAGCCCAACCTCAGCTTTTGTGGTCCAAAAATGTTTTCCAGTAGCAGCAAGAACTCCCTTGCTCCTCTCTGCACCTCCAGAGATGGCAGCTGAGCATCCATGTCTTTAGACATTTATCTTTTTAAAACTTTATATCCAATTTTTCCTCTTATTAGAACCAACGCGGCTAACAAAACAATTGTATAATAAAACAATCAAACATTAGAGATTACACTATGACGACGACAATGGCCACCTTATATGTTGTGCCAAATTGACAGTGGAGCCCTTGGATCAGTGCCTGGAAGTCTGAAGTGTTGCAGTTTCACACCACACACTCCAGAACTGGTTGAAACTGGCA
>JAJKFI010034566.1:0-47104 GCA_029204185.1 Lerista edwardsae | reverse complement strand
GTGTTGCAGTTTCACACCACACACTCCAGAACTGGTTGAAACTGGCATTCCGTCTCTCCGTCTCCAGAGCAGATAGGACACCTGCGTGTCCTTGAATCCTTGAGCTAATCAGCCTCCCAGCTTGGTAGTGCAATGTCTCTCACGGGAAACACTGGCTAACAAACACCCCACTCTCTCATGAGCTCATGGTGTTCTAAAGGTTACCCCATTGGTCAACATGGGGCACGGGGGTCTCTAAGTACCCACCTACCAGATATAGTCTGACTGCACCCTTTGTTCTTCTCTCTGTACCATGTGTGCGCTCAAACTGTGAAGAATACGCTGAAACGCCGCTTGTACGCGGCAAGCCTTCGCCGGCTTTTGCTAACCGGCAAACTAAACTTCTCATCTTCTCACTTTCGCTACTGAAACCAATAAAATGGCTTTGATGTTCAAATGTAGCGATCGCTTCGTTCCTCCGCTCCGATCGCGCTAGGCAAGCGCTGAATGGGTCCGCGAGCCTCCAACTCTGCTATAATTAACACAAATCCACAACATGAAGGAACACCTTGACATCCTTGGCCTTGAGCAAATCACACCAGCTCAGCTCCAGAAACCAACGCTGCTTGGAACAGCAATAATCCTTCAAAGATCTCTCTGCGATTCCCAGGATGCCAAATTGCAGACTGTAACCAGCCCAGCATAGGTTATGATGAAGAAGTAGAATAATGGCTAGCTTACATCTCACAAACTGAGCTGTAAACCCTGGGATGGGACGGGGCGCAACAGAAGGAGGGCATTCGTGGCTGGGCCCCCTTCTTGTGCGTTTCAGTCCACATGCAATTATTCTTTAGGAGTGCTTGTTTTCTTGTTACTGGCCAATTCTATCTATGGAGTGACTCTTGTTCTAAGTAATGTGTTGGCAGAGGCAGATCTAAGGGAGGGCAAAGCTCTAAGTTTTGCAAGAAGCCTTACCTTGCAGTGGAAATCACTCCTCTCCTGCACCGTTTTAGCCAATCCTCACAGGGAACAGCAACATCTTGGCGTTGCTTACTGGCTACAGCAGCAAGGGAGAGGAGGGATTTACATGACAGGGTAAGGCTTCTTGCAACACTTAGAGCTTTGCCCTCCCTGTAGATCCGCCTCTGTGTGTTGGGCCTGCGAATTTGGTATACCTGCCAAAGGCATGAATATGTTTCTTTCAACAAGAAAAGGGTAGCATGGGACTCTCAAGTCTATTTTAATTACTTTGCTACCGACAGGTGTGTGGTGTTTCTTTCCCTCTTTTTTTTGTTTACGGAATCACCATACATGCTCTTAAAAGACACAGCTTCTTTTCTATTTCAGAGCATGAGAAGCTGGATCAGGCCAATGGCTCATCTAGTCTGGTATCTGGTGGACAACCGGGTGCCTCTGGGAAGGCCACCCACAGGCCACGAAGGCACCAGCCTCTCCCGCTGTTATCCAGTGGAACGTTGGAACATGGAGGACTAGTATAGCCATCATGACTATAGCCAGTGATGTCATGCAGGGGGTACACGGGGGTACGCGAGTACCGGTTCCTAGGATTACGGCTGGCCCCACCCATTCGCCCGCCCACTCGTCGACTCCGCCCCCTGCAACGTTTGAATTTCCTGCATGTTTGAGTTGCCTACATGTTCTCAGAGCCAGGCAGGCAGGCAGTCTGCAAGCGGAGCCTTGCCTTGCCTTGCCACTGAAAAATGAGCTGCTCAGGGGTTGCTCTCGAATACTTTTGGAACTGTTGGGTCACTTTAACATGATGCCAGTCCTCCTTAACATGTTCTGGGGGTTCTGTGGAATACTGTTGCAACTGTTGGGTCAGTTTAAAATTGTCTGAGGCCTCAAAAAGGGCTTTTTTCATGTCACTTCCTGCGATAACATCACTTCCGGCTTATGATGTCACTTCCGGTGGGCGGGTCCCGACACGTGCCAATCAAAAGTGAGTACCTGTTCTTAAATCATTTAGATGACACCACTGACCATAGCCCAGTAGTTAACAAACTTTTGAGCCCCAGGACCCATTGTTTAAGATGACACTCTATCAGGACTCACCTAGCTTTTTGTCACTTAGGGCACAACATAGTTGCGTCAGTGATACATCATTATGGCTCCCAGGCCAATGTAGCTGTAGCGCCGCCTGGGAGCATGGGTGGAGAGCCACCTTTGCGCTAGCCGAAGTCAGCTGACACAGGAGCAGTTCTGGGAGGAGAGAGGGAAGGTGGGAGGAGTAACTAGGTGGGGGCGGGCACACTGGTGACATGCCGGCCCACGAAGGAGGCAAGTTTGGGATGCGGGCTGCATCCAAGGCCTCATCCCCGGGTCACGCGGCCCCAGTTCGGGCCATGTAGCTTCCTCCGACCTGCACAAAAAAACCCACACAACAAACCTCTCAAACGATTCCTCCACTGCACAACAAAATCCTAGGAATTGTAGGTTCCAAAAGGATGTTAGAGATCCGTATTCTCACCCTCTAAAGAAAACTGCAACTTCCAGGGTTTTCTGGGAAGAGGGACCAAGTGAACTCTGTGGTGCAGATACCTGTTTTTTTAACAAGGTCCACTGATTTCTTTAAAACAGACTTCAGGCCACCTAAAAGCAACATGAGTGATCATCCTCCCCCTAAATTTATATCTGTGAAAAGGGTAAGAAAATATGCAATTGGGGCGTTTCAAAGTGAATACCTGAAAGCGAAAGAATGAGGAAATGTCACTAGTTTTCCCTGCCTTTGCTATCCAGTGTATAATTATTACAGGGCTCCATGTCAGTGGCGTAAAGGCATTTAAAAAACACACTTTTCTTAGTCCCTGCATATTTCTAACCCAAGTGTGCTCAGTTACAAATAGCTTCATTGGGAAAGATTTTGCTTAATAATAGAGACTTTCCTATTTTGAAAAAAAAAACAGAAGGTGCCCGCTTTATGATGGGCTCACAATGTGATTACATCACTTTGCAATGGACTCTCTGTGGCAGAATAAGACACACTATGTGATGTGTTATTCCCAGTAAGGTAGGGTACAGCACATGCTCTGCACATCAATCCCTGGCGTTTCCAGATAGGGCTGGAAAAGGTCCCTGTTGGATACGGTGGAGAGCTGCTGCCTGAGTAGCACTGAATCAATGGCCTGACTTGGTGGAAGGTGGCTTTGTACCTTCAACATCTGAAGAGGACTTATTGCAAATGTCTCTTCTCCTGAGAGGGCTCCACCATCACCACCCTACCCTGCTCAGAATTCCTCCACACTTTTCTTGTCACTGAAACCCATATCTCTGCCTCCACCTCTCTCTTAACCTGCTGGTTCTTATCTGGCAGCATTCTAGTCATTCCCCCCCCCTTTGCCACCAAGTCCCAAGAACCTTCTAGCAAGCAGAGATTGAAGTCACATAGCTGGAAACTGGGATGGAGCTCAGCACAACCCGAGTTTGTTGTGAATGTTCACTACAGCTGGTTGTTGCACCTCAGTTCATAAATGCTGTTATTTGGGAAATTATCTTGCTTCCGCTACTGTGGAGTAATGCACAGTGAGCATTGGAAAATGAAACCAGAGTAAAACAGCCACACAAAGGAAATGCACAACCTATCTGCAGAGGTGGTGGTGGTGGTTGTATGTCACACACATCCATGCCCCTAGTGAGAAACCTTGACGAAAACTGTAGAAGTTGTAAATTTTTCAGTTGTATGTGACAGTCTCCAGAAAAGTTAAAAAGCCAGAAGCTAGCTATGCCTTGTAGCTGGAATATGCATGTACACAATGTACAAACATTGCACACAATGTTTGCCAGCAATGGGAACTTGAGCCAGGTGACTCGAGTCGCAAAAATTGCAGTTTTCGCTGACTCGAGTTCACTCGAGAAACCCATGCCATCCCAAACCGAGCACTGACTAGGAAATGAGTCAGCAATCTCGGGAACTTGAGCCAGGGAGTCTGGGTGAGCTCAACTACTTTCTTGTGCCACTTCCCCATCACACAATAAACCTCATGCAGCAATCTGGAAGGCACCATGTGGTCGTTGCGAGCAATGGTAGGTTCCCCTTCCAGCCAGAACACCATGCCTGAGGAGAGGAGGAGCGATCCCCCTCAGCCCTGCCTGCCTGCCTATGTGTGCCTGCCTCAGCCCATAACAATTGTTCTTCACCTTGCCCAGCAGGGCGCGCCCAGTACACCATAGACTGCAGCGTGCAGTCCTCCTCCAGTCCTGATCCTCCTCCACAGTTAGTTACCTGGGAGGGGCGGAAAAAAGTCATCGAATGACAGGCTGGGACTAGTTTTTTCTTTTTTTCATTCTTCTGAGTCTATCTGCAGTTGTGATGTGACAGTGTGTGTGAGGGTTATGATTGGAAGTGCAATGGAGGCAAAGAGCTAAAGCCCTTCTGCACATCACCAGCTTCATAGCATTTTGGGTCCCTCTGGCAGACTCTTTAGAAAAATAAAACCAAAAGTCCACAATACATGATACATGTTTGCCTTAACATCTGATTAAACTCATAAAGGACTAAAGTAGAGACTACTCCAGGAGCCTGGACTGAATTTGCACAATGCTATTGATGTGTAGATTTTCAACTGGCATGCCGTGGCACATTGGTGCACTGCAGAAGATCTATAGGTCTTCGGAGCACAGATCTTTGCAGCCCTTTGGAGCATAGTGAGTGAAAGCTGCTGTAAAACTCTGAGGCACTGTTTCTTGGGCAACTATCTGGAGTAACCAATTGTTTCCCTCTTCCTCTGTTCTTCTGTTTGTTTGTCTTTCTTTCTTTTTTTTTTTTAATAAAATATGTTTATGGAATGAGATAATGGAATTAGATATTGTTTTCTAACAGCTCCACCTAAAATGCCAATAAAAAT
This sequence comes from Lerista edwardsae, assembly GCA_029204185.1. NCBI lineage: Eukaryota > Metazoa > Chordata > Lepidosauria > Squamata > Scincidae > Lerista > Lerista edwardsae. The sequence continues at coordinate 42,263 of JAJKFI010034566.1, read as the reverse complement.
TATTTTGCATCAGCTGCATCACCTACCAGTGGGGCAGAGTTTGCCATGGATTCTTAGTTGGTTTGATGTTGCAGCCTGGAACATGACTAACGGTCATGGTCATTTTCAGTTTGGGGCAGATTGTTTGATCTGGCAGTTGACAGCTTTCAAAGCCTAACTGGGTCCATCACAAATTTCTCCCTTAAGTACACTTGCTATAGGCTCTGTTTTTAAGTAAATGGGCAGCGCAATCCTGCCTCCCACGCAGCGCCGGCACAATGGGGTTGAGCCGGCACTGCGCGCTTAGCGCTGACGCAGGGGCACCGATTGGGTGCCCCACGTCGGCACTAAGGCCACAGGGCCGGTACTGCTGGCAGCACCGGCCCTGTAGCGCCTGCGCAGCGCCTCCCTTGCGTCGGCCAAAGCTGGCTGGCGCAAGGGAGGTGCGCTGACAGCGCACCCCGGGGATTGGTGGGAGGAAGGTGGAAGGGACGAGGGCAGGCCTCGGCCCGTTCCAGAGGCTGTGTGGCCTAGATTTGGGCCGCACAGTCTCCTCAGATCTGCGCCCACTCTTTAGCGGGTGCAGATCTGAGGAGCGCATAGGGGAGGCTGGAGCCTCCCCTACAGTAAGGGAGCGCACACTCCATTGCTGTGGAGAGGCTCCAGCCTCCCCAACCCAGCGTTGGATATGGCGCTGGCCGGTTGGCCTTGCCATTCCAGCATTGGGTAGGATTGCGCCCATAAAGGAGTTCAACAGACCCTAATGGCCTTCGCCAGATTACTTACTCTGAGTAAATGGGGGGGGGCAAAGAAAGACTGAAAAGGTAAGCTCTGGACTGCAATGCTCAGCTCCAGCAAGGGCTGTATGAGAACATTTGGCAGATGACATGAACCTGCCTAGGGACTCTGGTCACCGCAGAACAGCTGGAGAATGGCTTGACTTGCTGGAGAGATGGGACAAGGGAGGAGGCTACACTTATCCCTTCCTTTGTCACATTCCCCAAGTTCAGCATGGGGGTCTCTGGTGGGATACATAGGACACCTCTCTGAATTCAAGCAAGTAAATGAGTTCAGCCGTGTCCACTATATCCGTTTTTGCAGTTTCACATTGACTTGGTTTTTAAAAAGGCAGTGAAAATGTTATTTTCCTCATCTGTTTTTTCTTTTCTTTTTGAGCCTCAGTAACTTTCTAATCTATTCTGCTCACAGCTTCTGTTTTTGATTATTTGGTGTTTGGTACTTGGTGCATTGTTTTTATTTACTGTCACAAGTTGCCTTGGTGTGCCTTTGACAGGGGTAAAATGTCAGCCTAGAAATAAATAGAAAATCCATGTCCTTTGGCCCCCTGAATCACCTTTCTCCTGTTAAACCCCCCCCCCCAAGCCATGGTTCCCAAATACATGTTTGCTGCATCATGGAGAAAAGTACTTGTGGGAAGGGGTGTGGGGAACATGCAAGTGGAAAAAGGGATACACACACTCACCCTCAGGGCGCAATCCTAAACTGAGTTAGGCCAGCATAAACTAAGCCAGCAAAGTTTGGCCAGCACAAGGGACACTGTAAAGTATGTTTGGACCACTCTCAGAGTCAGAGAGGCCAGCACACAGACATGAGCCATCCTCCCTGACCGAGAGTAGTCCAAAAACGCTTTATGGTGACCCTTGTGCTGGCTAAACTTTGCTGGTTTAGTTTATGCCGGCCTAACTCCAGTTTAGGATTGCGCTCTCACTCTCCTCCAGCGCTTTGCAGCTGTTTGGCAATCGCTGGCACTCCCAGACATACATCTCCTGCCAAATGTTTAGTTCAGAGAACTTTGAGAGAGAAAGGAAATAATTATACCGCGGTCAATGTGGAGCTTGCCACTAAATTGAGATATGCTGTAAAGGAAGAGGGGACTTTTAACATGTGAGTAAATCATTTTCTTGATCTGGCGTCAATTTCAACACACGTACATCTTTGTCAAAAGCCTCACGTTATTACTGATTGCATGGGGCCTCGGTCTGTGCTTCTCAAGTATAGGGTGTGTCTCAGTCAAGTTTAAGAACTTTTAAGGTTCACAGGGTTTGGGGTGGGGTGGGGAATTAAGCACACGCTATCTCCAAACCAATGCTATTTGCTATTTCCTGCAAATAGCAGGAAGATTTAGAAGAAGATTTAGTCGAGAGGGTTAATGCCTCCGTTTGCCTGAAGATAAGAGCTGAAGATCTGAAGGTCGCCAGTTCGGGACAGCCGGAAGTCTCTGTGAGCGGCAGACCTCATTAATTGCGACTGATTAACAGCTGAGCTTTGGCTATTGTGAGAGGGGGAGTTGTGCCGAAGTTCAGCCGCTTCTCTGGTGGGAGCAGGGAAGCCATTTATCAGCCAGCAAGAAGATAAACGGGTGGCCAGAAAGAAGGACTAAATCCAGAAAGAGCCATCTGTATGTGTGCAGTTCTTGAAAGATAGAACATTTCTGTAAACATTGTAAAAACCTTCGGGTTTCTGAATAAAGTCTGCCTATGTAAACCGCCTCGAATTATAGTCATTAGAGAAATCTGGTGACCTAAGAAAGGTGGTATATAAATCCAAGTATTATTATTTATTATTATTATTTCATTAGCTTAATTTTTCAGGACCACTGTGTCAGTATTCTAAAAACAGCAGTGGGAGACGGCAGCGTAGCTACCCAGGGTGGCACGGAAAGTATTGCAGGCGTCGCAACACGCCTTGCTGGCCCCTCCCACTCACAGTCACTCTAGCCATTCTGGGCAGTGACGGCAATTGCTACAATCCAAGTGGGAAGGGCTAGTTACAGAGCGTGTTTTGGCAACGTCTTGTGCTATCACTATAGATCTTTCCAATAAGTCTCCCATTAACAAGCTCAAAACTCAAAAGCAATGAGAATTATCACATGGCATAGCATGGTACTGATTTAGCCCCAATGATGGCAGCCCAACCAAGATGAGTTGTAAACATTTTTGTATCTCTGATCTGCTGTGATTGACTTCAGTGAAGAGCAGCCTATCATTTTAGTAAGTCCAATGAAGCAATCTGCCCTAATCTGCCTTGTTTGGCTAGCCCCTTGGAATTAAGAGATGGTAAACCAGTCATATAAGGGACGTGGTGGCCCTGTGGGTTAAACCGCTGCTGCTGGGCATTCTGACCTGAAGGTGGGGAGTTCAAGATTGCGCGACTGAGTGAGCTCCTGCTGCTTGTCCCAGCTCCTGCCAACCTAATAGTTCGAAAGCACCTAAACATGCAAGTAGATAAATAGGGACCACTTCGGTGGGAAGGTAACAGTGTTCTGTGTGCTACGGCATATACTCATGCCAGCCACATGACCACGGAAGCATGTCCTCAGACAAACGCTGACTCTACAGGCTTAGAAATGGAGATGGGCACCGCCCCCTACAGTCGGTCACGACTAGACCATTTGGTCGCGGGGAAACCTTTACCTTTAAACCAGTCATAGGAATTAGAGGATTGCCCTCATTCCATTTGTTTATGTTTCCATAAGTTTGTTCTGTCTTGTATAAGGGCCAACTTTAAGTTAGTTGAGTCTTGTGCCTCAGGGGCCCCTGTGCTAGGGTCATCTAGTCCATTAACTCACATGCAATTTTTAAGTGCACATTTTGATTGCTTTCCAATCTACCATAGAGATATAAAGTCTATAATGAAGTTTATTTATGTCTCTAAGATTCTACAGACCTTGGTTCTGAACCTGGGGTCCTGCAAAAAAAAACATGTTTTCAATTGGGCCCTGGATCTCCTAAGGCCAGCCCTGCCCTATATTTCACTTATCATGAATTCTGGTTTATCAGGAGAATTTCTAAAACTCATTCCAGAATTTGTCGGAATTACATTGAATTCCAAAATATGCACAGTTTTCACATTCAGCTCATGTGTACTTGCATCTTCTCTGTATTCTTGATACCCCAGTATCACCACTGTATACCAGTATACCAGTATACACCAATGATAAACAGTGCAAAAAAGAAAAATCAGTCTTGGTGTGATCATTTGGTTGATGGTCCCAAAAGTCGTATTGCAATGTGTACATGCACTGCTGCACATTGATAAACCCAGAGACCACCACAAGATCTTGATGCAATCATGCATATGATCACATCAAGATTGCCTTTTGCTGTTTTTCTCTTCAAAGAAAGCAGCACACATGCACATTGGTGATGTCAGGAAAGAGACACAACTGAATGAAAGGGTGCTTCTTCAAGCTGTCTCAGCAGAAAAGAATTCAGAATACTAAAAATGTGGACGATGTGAATTTTGGAAGCATCTCTAAACTGGTGTTACCTACCAGACAGCAGAATTCCAGTGTGATGTAACATAAAAATCAAGCAGAACAAAATGCTGAGAAATTGTACTGAACATCTTTGTTATGTTAGCAGTTTTCATTCAGAATTGTTCTGCCCCTGTATGTAAGGCTATTCAGACTTTATTGAAGAAGTCTTCTCAACCGTTTCGTGGTGATGAATGAGACGCACTGGGGAATGGCATCTACTGTACTGTGAAGTTAACTCTATCTTCACTAAATGCCAGTGATGAAGTCACCAAGGCAAAATAGATTCTTTGAGAATTTCATAACTGCGAAGCACAGAAACAGGGATAAAAAAAATGTCCTTTATTTTCAGTCTTGCTTGGAAATAATTATCCATGTTTCCCCCACCTTCCAAAGAAGCAAGACTGTATTGTATTGCTATAATATCAGCAAAAGAAAATACCAAAAAACATTTCCTGATATGACTGTGCCACTGCTGAATAAAGTACTTATTTCCTAGATGGCTATAATAGTTAGCTTTCAGGACCAGATTGTAAAAATTTAGTGTGCAGCCAGAATGTGCAACTGGTAACTCTCAGAGCTCTCTATCACAGCCTGTGGGTTGTTGTTGAGACTCCAGAGGATTTTGACTTCCATTCAAAAACAAGGCTCTGTGCCTGTTTTTGCTCATACACCATTACCAAATATTCTATGAACAATATAATAACAGCATCACCTCAGAAGGCTGACCCTGGAACTGAGAAGCATAAGAGAGACAGTTGATTAGTGAACCAAATGGCTCTGAAAAGCTCAACTGATACACAACCTGGGCTCTCAAACCTCTCGACACCATAGAAGCTGTGTCTTACCTATTGTGACTGGACAGAAAAGCAACACATTCAGAAAATGATACAAACACACTAAGTACTACTATTCCCATCGGAAGCCCTTAGACCAGCGCTCTTCAAATGGTGGATCATGACCAGTGGTGTCATTCAAATGATTTAGGAACAGGAACTCACTTTTGAGTTCAAATTCAAATGTTGAAATAAAAAGGAAAAAAAAACCCGGAAGCAGCCATGGAGCCCGTTAGGATCCGGAACACCCGTTCTGGTCCGTTCCCCCTGAATGACATCACTGGTCATGACCCATCATAGTGAGCATAAAAGGAACATTTCCCATTAAGGAAACGGTCCCAGAAATTACTGCCCGGCAGTGCCACAGCAACTGTAGCACTGTGAACATTTAGGGGCATGTGCCCTACCTGGATGGTCAAAGGGGTGTCCAGAAGGGTTAGGGAGGCCTACTGCCACCTCCACAGGCCTCCCCGATGCCTAAAATAGCTCCGTGTCTAGATTGGAGCTTACTTCCTGTTTCCTGCCAAAAAAATAAGTAAATAAGCTCTGATCAGGCCATGGGGCTATTTTAAGCATTGAGGAGGCCCACAAAGGTGGCAGTTGAACTCACTTTTGAACTCATTACCAAGGGACCCTTTGATAAAACAATGCTAATATGTGTGAAGGAGTAGCAAACTCATACATACTGATTTATTTTAAAACAATTCTAATTAATTATGTTATCACCTGGACTTCTCTACAGAAGGAGATGCTCCTGACAAATACAAGAATGTGCAGATTTTCCAAAGACAAGATCTCAATGCCAGTGATGGCCCATAGTCCAAAAGTCAACCAAGAAGTTTCATCATTCTAATAATGCCATTCTTTCAACAATACTGCAAAGGTTTACCCTGGGACTTGTGCAGGGGACCGTCATGTATCTCTGTGAGTCAGGTGACAGGTCAGCTTTTGTCACCAAGTGCTTAACCTTATGAAACACCATCTCTGGTTACCTCCTGAGGTATACCTCCTTGGAAATTCCTGGCTGTCAATTCAACCACAGAGAGGAATATACAAGCATTATATGTAAGCATTCTTACCTTTGATGCACTATAGAATCTAACAATATTTAACCGGTGAAGTCATTTTTGTTTCCAAATCCGTGTCGCAAATATGCTTGGGAACTTGGAACAGAAAAAAAAGGAGGAAACAAAGCCCTTATTCATGACATCAGATTCAGCTCCATGGAAACGTGTTGTGATGACAAAAAAACACGCACATAGATTTCAAGGTCAGAAGTCACACTTAAAAGAATAGGCAAGAGAGAAACGGTTCGTTTAATGAATAACGTTCGCCGGCCTCAAAAGGGAAGATCGAAAGCGAGAAGAAACAAAGCACCTGAAGTTAAATACCCTCAAAAGTACTTCAAAACCATTTCATCTTGGAGTGAAGTAGCTCTTCAAGGAAGAAAGGTTCTGTAGGCCCCTCTTTGCAAGAAATGGAGGGAAAGCACATATATACCGTCAGAGCTGAAAGGAAGTGATTCCCCAATGGGCATGTCACTAGCTAAGACCTCTCAGCCGGGGAGTCTCTAAATGTTTTCTAAAAAGTAGGGGTGGTGAGAATGTCCATGCTTTTGCCCTCCCTCTGTGAAACTTCGCACATTCGCTGTGGTGAATAAACATGAGCATATGAAAATCATGGAGAAAATGTGGCTTGAGACACAAGCGTTGACAATGATTCAAATCCGCACTCTGCTTTTTGAAAAGATGTCTGTGTTTTGGAATGGGGAACACGGAGTGCAACTCAATTGATGGCGGATCACAATTGTGTGATGTGTGCAGTCTCCAGCATGTGATGCCAGCATGCAGAAAGGTAAACCTACTCAGGTGCCTCAGAAAGCTCACAAATAAGGCAATGCCAATCCGCACCACATCACCTGCATCAGTATATTGATTCTGACCGTGGAGGTACCACTTCATTATCTGAGCAAAAAACTCTTTATGCTTCTGTCTGCCTTGAATGTGTCAAATCAGTTGACATCACTAGTGTCCCTCTTCACACATTGTGATATCAAATTCAATGCACTAATTGTGTATCCAGAGTAGCAGTTTTCAAGTGGTGTGCCTCAGCAACTTTGAAGTGCTACAAAAGGTCTGCAGGTGTGCCGTGGGAGTTTGGAGTACAGCGTGTTTTCTTTTCTTCTTTTTTATTGTGTATGTTTAAAATTTTCAAATTAAAACAATTGCTGGAAAATTCTTCTGGGTTCTCCAACACTGTTTTTAGGGCAACTGTCTGTAGCAATGAATGTCTGTCTTCCTCTGCCAGCTCTGTCATTATTACTTGTCTTGAAACAAAGCTGCAGAACCCAGACAAGTCTCTTTGAAGTTGGAAGTGATATCACAAGAGGTGAGGGCCATAGAGAAGACCAGAGGTCAGTGTGCCCTGTGAAGAAAAATGTGGAAAATCACTTATGTAGAAGGCCACTTTGGGATTGAAGGAAATGTGGGGCCACCACTCATGGAAGCAGACACTGGAGAGCTGTGTCAAAGCTAGGGGGCAGGTGATGAAAGAGTAGCCAGTTTGGCAATGGGACAGGGGGTTGTTATGGCTATCACCCCATAAGGAAAAGGGGAAGATCTTTCTGGTCATCTGAGGTAGCACTTCTATCTGTATTGCTACCGGTGGAGTGGGTGGTGGTGGTAGCTAGGAACAGGGCCTTCTCAGTGGTGGCCCCTTGGCCTGGAATTAAGAATGGTTCCCTCTTTGGAGACTTTTTGCCAGGGCCTTAAGACCTTTTTATTTATGAAAGCGTTTAACTGATACTGTGGGCTGGCATTTTTATTGAGGTGTACAGTATTTTAATGTTGAGGTCCTGGATGTTTGTTTAGTTTTAATGTTTAATTGCTTTTAAACTTTTTTTAGTATTGTTTTTAATTGAATTGTATTGGTTTTATTTTTTTATATTGTTAGTCGCCTTTTTGTTTCCCTTCAAATTCTGTAGTAGTCCATGTGAGAAGTTCCAAAGTACCTAAAATAGGATGCCCATGAGAAATTTGATGACCCTTTTTGCCCTCAATACCTCAAAACTCTGGAACAGAAATTCTCCAAAAATTTTGCTTTAAGGCAAACTCAGTTGCCATTGTAGTGGCCCTTGGGGCCTTATCTAACACCAAGATCTTTGTTTCGCAACATATCCTTCCAATGTTTCACTAAACTAAGGACTTCTGAATTGGGATTAAAATTCCACATTATGTGAAATTTGATGGCACTCTAATTGTGGGGTCTAAACTAGTTTCTTCCTTTATTTGTTTGGGAAAACTCTATCCCACCAAGCCAAAATGTAGTCCTGCACTCATGTCCGGAAGCCAATGCAGTTTTAATATTCCTTGTTATCCTGTTCAATACCATGACAGGCACTTTCCCATGAAATTCCTGCGACCATAAATTTGCAATTTTTGTGCATGCCAGAAGACACTTAGCTGAGCACCCTTCTCATTTGGCTGCCTTGATGGAATGGAAAAATCGGTGGGGAGAGGTTGGATAACCACAATAGGTGGCCCACAATACATGGCTGGTGGTCTGTATTGAGCTTGGCGAGTCACGATTGTTTCAGGCTTGGCCCAGAGAGTTTCAGCCCTCTATCCATGTCACATGTGGTTGCAGGGGCTATGGGGTTCTCTTACCCCAGGGCCTGTCATGTGCTTCGCCATAAGAAAAGAATCGCAGGGCCATGGTGCTTTAATTGGTTGGGTTCTGCTTTCCCCTCTTTCTTCCTGCGCGTGAAAAGACATAACAGAGAACTAGCAGAGCAGAAGTAAGATGTGTTTTGTTAGTTGTCTGAAGCCCTGGGGCCCGGAACCGGATAAGTACTGATATTATGCCCTGGATTGAGCAAAAAGAAATCCATTTTGTTTCCCTACAAACATTTAGCCATTAAAAAAAATATGATAGAAAAAACAGGCCTCACTGTCTGCGGGCCTTGGTGTAAAGCTAGCATTGTGGAAGTGTCAGAATCATTAGCTCATCTGGCATACATTTTGCAAGCTGATGCTGCTTCTTTAATTCTCCCTGGGGACAACACGTCTGCTCTCCCCCTGTATTTTTTTTTTAAAGGTTGAAGAAAGTGAAGTTACATTGCCACAGAAGCTGCTACTGCTTTAATGGCTAGATGGCATTTTGGACTGATGAAATACAATGACTGATACATGGAGAAAAAATGCTACATACCTGCTCTAATCCAGGGCACCCAGAGACGTTTGGGTGCGACTTTCCTTGGGCGTGTCTGAAATATTAAACCTTGGCAACAAGAGCCATTCTACATAATAAGCAGAATTAAGTGGCCAAATTCTGGACCGCAATCACTTCCTATTTCCTCCCCCCCCCCATATTTTCACTCCTGTGACTGTAATAAATTGGCATATCCATGTGAGAATGCTATGTGACACTTCTCTTCCAGTTTATGGCACAGGAGCTTTTCTATATGGAGCATGAAAGAAATGTCAAGTCCCATTCTCAGTCAGAAGTGGTACAGTCCAGAACTCAACCACCTCATTTTCGATATCCTCAGATATAAATCTCTTGACTCATGATTCCTGGCACCATATTGCCCATACCTTGTCTGAAGCCAAGAAATGTGTACAGTAGGTTCACATTATACATGGGGGTTCAGTTCCTGGATTGAACCTTAATAGTGCTTGGTGCCTCCACATTTAATTCTCTGAGTACAAATATAGCTTTAAAAAACCTATTTTACATTTTGAACATGAAATAATAGACAGACACATGATAGAGTGCTGCAGATGCATTATGAATCAGTAGCTGAGGGGTGTCACATGGGTCACAGGACCCCAGGCGGCATTCTGGGGGGTGCGGCAATGCTGCACATGCTGCGGCCACCCAGATCATGTCCCCCCTTGCTGGCAACCACTCCCCCTCCAAACATAACTGGAGCTGTGCTCCAGTTGCAACCAGACGGTGTTCTGAGGCTTGGGGAGGCTGCACGCACCCTCCTGGCCCTCAGAAAGCCTCCGGAAGGCTAAAAATTGTCACTTCCTGGTTTTGGCCTTTCGGGGGTCCTTAGAAGGCCTTCTTAGGGTTGGGGAGGCCCATGGAGTTATTATACATTGGAGAAGCCATGACGTCACATTCTTGAAGCCATGGACGGAACAATATGGCTGACTCAGATCATCGCCGCGAAGGAGGAGGATTGCCGCGAATTCTTGAATAAAAATCTCCCTGCACGCGTGTAAAAGTTAATTTCAACGTCTTTAAGCATGCCTGCGTGTTCTGTATATGGGTGTGCGAATCGCTGTACGAAAAATGGGATTTAATTTCTGCGGAAAGATTCATGTATTCATATTACATCGGCTCAATAAAACGACCGTTCAGTGAGTACTGAACATTAACAGAATTTGTTTTTTTTTTTGGGGGGGGGGGGTGAGTGTAGAAGTTAAAAAAAATACTCTTAATAGTCTAGAAGTAAAAAAAAATTACTCTCATATTGACAACTACTTCTGTCATGCCAAATCTCTTGATTTTAATGTAATTTTCCTTCGCGGCGATGATCTGAGTCAGCCATATTGTTCAGTCCATGGCTTCAATTCGTCCCTATTAACTGCATGGGCAGGGCCAGGGGTTGGGGAGGCCGCAGGTGAACCTCCTCGGCCCTCAGAACAGACACAACTGGAGCACAGCTCTGATCTTGTTTGGAGAGATAAGGGGCGCCTACTTCCAGCTATGCCTCTGTTATGTATCACACATATCTGAACAGGTATGTTACTATGTTCATTCTGATTTACAGCATTGCAGATCCTCTACATAGAGATAAAAGGAAGAATAGAGAGCCCACCATTTCAATCTTCCTTACCCACCCCAACCAGAGTGACCAGATGTCATTACCATTCAAGAAAAATGTAGGTACATTACAAAATAAAAGCTAAAATCCCTTGTGTGTGTGCACGCATGCACGCACGCACACGCACACACTGTTGTACCGTTCTGACTAGAACATATTAGCATGTAGATTAGTGGTGAGGTCATATATATGACAGAACTGTACAACAGTGTCAATGGAGCAATTATTCCAGAAACTGGTAGCACTTCCTTCCATCTAAAACAGATCAAAATAAAGCACTGCCTTTTACCTTGACTGCCATCCTCGTCTTTGTCCCAGGCAGGTTGCAGAACGGGGGCCCCTTCAGCCGAACCCCAATATAGTTGCAAGCCAAACCTCAGTGGAAAACACTGAAGTGAATCCACTGAATGCAGCAGCACCACATGGGAACCACACGTTTGAAAAACCCAGCTTTCGTCATAACTATATAAATCAGCCCAGATGCATTTTGAAATGCTTCTCAAGGTCAGTTGAAAGTTTTAAGCATCCCCAAGAAAACCCTTTGGATGAACGTTTTCTTTGTTCTGATTTTATAAGCGCATTCTCCAAGCCAGGCATGCTTCACGTGGTTTCTGGTTTCACACTGAACACGCTACACAGTCCTAATGAGCATCAGACTTTATGCACCACAAATTGCCGTTGCTCTTCCTGCACACTGTTCTGAGGAATTCACCCAGATTGGCTTTCACAGCATCTTACAAACCATTACACACCAGATCAGGATGTTAAACACATCCATTTCACACACTTCACAGCAACAAATCTGGACCTGCCATCTTCAAGAGGGACTGGCTGCTTGACAAATGTCCCTGGATGAGACCCATTAACAGTTATTTTTATTTATTTTAAAACATGGATACCTTGCCTTGCTATTTAATAACTGAAGTACCAAGGCAGGCATTTGTTTCATCCACTTATTGTACTTTTACACTTCATGTAAACCTTTAAAAAAAAAAGTACTATGTGGAAAGAGGATCTCAGAGCCATCCTATGAACCCATTTGTTGCATGAAACAGGAAGAATGTCTCAGAATGTTCCAAGGCTCAGATGGAACTAGTCAGCTATTCAAAAACACAGCCCACAACCTCACCTCCCTCATCCCCAAATGCCATACTAGGTTAAACTCACAGCCTAATCCTAACCTGTGCTAGAATAGCTCACCTGCACTGCATCCAGTGGTGTCATTCACATGATTTAGGAACAGGAACTTACTTTTGATTGGCACTTGTCGGGAACCCGGAACCAGCCACGGAGCTCGTTAGGATCCAGAACACCCGTTCTGGTCCATTCCCCCTGAATGACATCACTGCCTTTGCCCCCCTAGGAATCCGGAGTCGCTCCCTTTAACCCTCTGAGTGCTGGCCAACCAAGAAGAAAAGCTCTTTGCAGAGGAATTGGGAGGGGGGAGGGAGAGTGAAGTGGGCGGAGTCAGCCCTAATTTTAACTAGTGAAACCGAGTTCCCCCTCGTTCCCCCTGCATGACATCACTGACTGCATCCTAACCATGTTAGATGGAGCAGCAGCTCAGCGCAGGGCAAGCTGTTCTCCTTGCCCCGGAGTAAGCCCCAGCCAGCCCTATGGGGCTGCTCAGATCTGTGCCAGCAAAATAGCAGGTGCAAGTCCATGCAGCCAGGAGCATCCTGAATTGGGGCCACCCAGCCCACCCAGCCCAACAGCCATATCTCATCTCCGCCACCCTCTCCACCCATGGCACCACCTAGTTACGCCCCCTGCCTGCCTCCGGCACGCCCTCCAGCCAGCCCAGCAACCGAATCTACAGTGCAGACACTCCTTTTGACCCGTTTGCAACAGCATCAGATTAGAATTGGTCAGGCTGGGCTTGAAGTGAAAATGGCGCACAAAGAAAAAAATTTCCATGGAGAGAAAAAAAATACCTCCATGGAGGTAGGGCTGGCACATGAGGAGATGCCTGAGGTGGCATGCCAAATGCTTCTCCCCCCTTACCCAATGATGTGCCACCTTCTGCTCCTCCCACTTGCTCGGCCCTCTCTTCCCCTCACATTTCCTCTTCCTCCCTTCCCCCTTTTCATTTTCCAGTCCAGGGGGTGGAAGGAGGAGCAGCGGAAGCAAGTGGGCAGACAGAGATGGGCTCCCCCACCTCTGAGGTGACACCTTCTGTTGGTCACATGGGTGGTCCAGCCCTGAATGGAGCACAAGTCTATCAGTGTCTGCTAGTCAAAATAGCTATATGCTGTCTCCAGATTCAGAGGCTGGAAAGCAACGTGGGAGAAGGGTATCCCTACATCTCCTGATTCCCAGAGGCTTCAGGGTGGTCATTGTAGATAACAGGATGTTGTTATGGATATAGGATAACAGGATACTGATGGATCTTTGGTCCATTCTAGTGGAGACTTTGTTAAGTTCTTATCAAGTGCAGCATCCTCACCTGGTGCCAAAAAGACATCAAAATCTGTGCCGAGCATTCAAAGGCCTGAATGCCACAACCCAAAAGCTCTGTGCCTAGAAGTGTAATACACTGCCCTGGTGCCTAGGGCAGTGACGACCCAATGTCATGTGACATCACTTCTGGGTTCTCCCTAGAGGAGGGATGCTTGCTACAGTGGATTCACCACCCGATCCTTCTGCACAGGAGAAGGTGTGCAAAGCCACCAACCTCCTCCGTAACTACGCAGAGCCTGAGGGGGCCATCATGCACACACACCCCTTGGCGTAGCGCCTGAGGCAGGTGTCCCTCAGGCTCCACCCTAGTTATGGTTCTGCCTGTCTCCCACCACCACCCAAAGACCAAAGCACTGGAAAAAAAGAGTGAACCTGTATGAAATTACAACTACACCTTGCATTGTAAATTTAAATTATTTTAAGCTTCCTTGGGGGTCTTTTTCTGACTGAAAAGTGAGCTATATGTGCCTCGACATCATAATAAAAATACATACCCCTGGACTTTACTACTCCAAAATGAAACAAAATTCTGTATTTGTATAAACTTGCCTGTGGTAGTTTCATAGGGTTCTTTGTACAATGTCTGTTTTAAATGCTAAAAAGTTACAGTAGCTTTTTTTAAGTGCTTGAAATACAGATTCTAGAAGCAGTCAAAAGGTTAATCACCATTTTCAAATCTCTCTCGGCTTTTTAGGTCTTTGATTATTGAACTTTTGAAAGAATGAAGCCTGCTCAATAAAAGCATAATTGCATTGCTATATTTGTTCTTCCAGCTTCCCCTCTTGATTTTGCATACCATCATCTGATTTCCTCATTCTTGGTGTTTAATCTGACAGATCAGAAACCAGGGTTTAATCGTAGTTGGTTGGTGCAGTATAGACCTGCAGAAAGGAGAGCCAGTAAAATTACTACCATGTAGTAAGTTTAACATTCAATTAGGCAGCAAAACTATAAAGCTACACCCACTGTAATTTCCAGCAGGGGAAGGTTGGCCATGTTATGTTTTCCTGACCACAGATTTTTGAGAAGGGGTTTCATGGCTGGCTGGATGCCAACAGGACTTTTTCACTGGGTCAAAAGCACTCAAAACAATGTCCCTCTTCTGGCCAAAGTGATAGACATGGCCCAAATGATGAACGGATTCCACTGGTTGGAATTGCCCAAATAATCCTAAGTAGCATTGTGGTTCTTTAACCCAAAATGTTTCAAACTCCTGGAAAACCCAGTGAAGACTAAAAGCAAAGACTGAACATTTGTTTTGTCATTGCTCTAAAAATAGGTACTAAAAATAGGTGTTTTTAAAATGGTTGTGTGATACCTTGCTCTACCTATCACTTTACTGGCGCCAACTTTAAACTTTAGTATCAATTATCTGAAAGGTATTCAAAAACTACTAAGAGATTAATAGCCCAACCCTATCAAGGGCCTATGACAGCAAATCTTAGAATCTGCTATGATAGGCCCCATTGCGGCTACGTAAAATCCGTGCTGCCATTGCATGTGATGTGCACACCAAACTCACCCAGATGCTCTGCTGACCCAGATAAGGTGGCAAGGGGGGGGGGTTCCCAGGCAGTTTGTGGTTGGTTCTGGGGAGGTTTGTGGTGGGGAGAGAGAGGAAAGCGGATGGGGAGCTCCACAGAAAAGGTGCATGCTGGATTCTATCCCAATTTTTTCAACCCGCCCCTCTACCGTCCTCTCCTAGGACTTACATCAAAAAAATAGCTGGCGTGGGGCCCTGGCATCCTATAGGTGACTAAAAAAAGATTTTTATGTATCTCTTTTGTATTTTGGAGCATTTTGGATTTCTGGATTGGGGGTGCTCAATTTGTAGTCTCTGTTTGGATCCAACCCAACATTGCCAAAAGCACCAAGCCACTCCTCCAAAACACTGGGGAGAACTTTGTAATTCCAGCCTTCATGTTCAGGCATATCCATTCACAACAGAGTCAAGCCGCCTCTGCCCCCATCCCCATCAAAGATTTAATTTTCAATGTTTTAGAGAGAGGAGGATAAACCATTAAAAAAATAAATTCTTAATAGTGAAAGAAAAAAAATACATTTAAAAACACAATACGAACATAAGAACATAAGAAAAAGCCTTACTGGATCAGGCCAAAGGCCCATCTAGTCCAGCTTCCTGTATCTCACAGTGGCCCATCAGATGCCTCAGGGAGCACGCAAGACAACCAAATACTAGTGTCCTGATGTGTCCCCTGCATCTGGCATTTTAAAGTAGATTATTATTACCCTTGCACCACCCCCAAGGAAAACACCAGACTGAGGTTGGGGTTTAATTTTATTAAGCACAATGTAAATCATGTAACCTGCTGAACACCCATCCCTCCCTCGCCAGTCTGGGGTAGGCAAAAAAACTGCCATCCATAATTGGCCAATTTGGATGACAGAAAAAAATTCCTACCTAGCCCTCATAATGAGCAACCAGCTAATCTCAGACTGGACATACCCATCATAGCCAGTGGTGTCATCTAAATGATTTAATAACAGGTACTCACTTTTGATTGGCACGTTTTGGGACCCGCCCACCAGAAGTGATGTCATAAGCCAGAAGTGATGTCGTGGCAGGAAGTGACATGAAAAAAGCCCTTTTTGAGGCCTCAGATGATTTTAAACTGACCCAACAGTTGCAACAGTATTCCACAGCACCCCCGGAACATGTTAAGGAGGCCTGGCATCATGTTAAAACCCCAGAGCAACTCATTTTTCAGTGGCAAGGAAAGGAAAGGCTCCGCTCGCTGCCTGCCTGCCTGCCTGGCTCTGAGAACATGCAGGCAACTCAAACATGCAGGAAATTCAAACGTTGCAGAGGGCGGAGTCGACGAGTGGGCGGGCGAATGGGCGGGGCCAGCTGTAATCCTAGAAACCGGTACTCGCGTACCCCCGCGTACCCCCTGCATGACATCACTGATCATAGCTTGTAACCAGTGATGTCATCCATCAGCACCAACAACCGGAACGCACGGTTGAGTGGCAGCTCCCCACCCCCGTGCGGAGCCTGGCCACGCCTCCCTGCGCCCGTAATAGCTCCATATCGGAGCGAATCAAGTGCAGGGGAGGGCAGGCGGGCCAAAAAGCGTGCGGCATCTGCCACACAATGGCGCCCCATCACAGCCCATCCTCGGAACAAGCGGTACAGCGTTCCGGACCATCCTACCCAGATGACATCGCTGCTTGTAACCTGTAATGGAGTTTTCCTCCATAAATTTGTCCAATCCCGTTTTAAAGGCATCCAGGCCCAATGCCATCACCACATCTCGCGGCAAGGAGTTCCACATTCTAATTACACGCTGAGTAAAGAAATACTTTATTTTGTGTGTTCTAACTCTCCTAACACTCATTTTTAGAGGATGGCCCCTGGTTCTGGTATTGTGTGAGAGGGGAAAAAGATTCCCTTTGTCTACTCTATCCACTCCGTGCATAATTTTGTATGTCTCAATCATGTCCCCCCTCAGGCGCCTTTTTTCTAGACTGAAGAGCCCCAAACGCTCTTTATTTATTGTACGAATACACAACAATTGCAAACAGAAATTGAGATATATGTTTTCAAGCCCATTACATAGGGAAACTAAAATGTTTTTTTTACCAAAAAAAAAAAAAAAAAGGAAATAAATAGGTGTGGTGGAATATAAAGTTGTTTAAGCTATCAGTGCTATTGCTACATATACATGCTATGTGTATACATCTAGGAAAGGCTTCCAAACATCCACAAATATATGTGTTTGCAGTTGTTGTCTGTAAGCCATTTGCTCAAAAGTTGATATTATCAAAAGGACTTCAAACCACTGACAAAAAGTGGTGTGGGGGGCACTTATCCATCCTGTTTTTCAATATCATTCTGCTTCCTTGCTTGGCCATAGAAGTCCATTTCTGCTATGCCACTATTAATTTCCATGATGCCAGTAAATGAGAGGAAGTTGAGCCTAAAGCAGTAGTTCTCAGACTGTGAGCCATAGCACCCTAGGGAGTCGCAGAAACCAGCCACGAATGCTGCAAAATCCTCATGGAAAACCCACCGCCCTATACAATGCATACGATTGTTGCCCTAATGGGGAGCCACAGCCAGTGCTCCCAGTAGGGCAAGGGAGCTGCCAGTTGAAAAAGCTTGGGAATCACTTACCTAAAGAACAGTAATCCCAGCAAGCTCACACTTGAACATTTTTTAAAGGCATATCCAGAATTTCCCCACGGCGTAGCCAGAGGGGGACAGAGTGGTAAGTATCACTAGCTCCGCAACACACTGTGCAAGCAACCCCCCCACTCGCCATCAGAACAATTCCAGACAGCGACGGCAAGTCAGAGGGGCCACTTACATGGCTTGTTGAGCACTTGCAGTACTTGCCGTGCTGTTCCCCCCTCTGGCTACACTAATGCCCCAAGGGAACAACATGAGGACAGTGATTTATCTGGGGAGTGGGGCTGTTTGTAGCAAAGATGTACCACTGGAGTGTGTTTAGAGCACACCGGGAAGGAATTGGGAAGTGAATCAGGCAAAAGAACTGGGGCCCTCGCGGACTGCAATAGCCTGTCTGCTGCTGAAGGAGTGATTCAAAGTTGACACAATAGGCAAAAGGGGAAGGGATGCTGGGACTTGCCTGAGAACTCAACCGTAGGCCAGTGCTGAAAGATCTTATTCTGAAGGAGCCTGAATTGTGCTGACGTTGCCAGTGAAAGCGATTCCACCCCTGTGCACACCGAGGGCGGATGACTGCATTCAGCATGGCCCCACACAGCTCTGCAATGAAGTCATTCAGTAGCCTGATTAAAACAACATCTTCTAATTCTGTTTTTGTTGTAATTTACAATCACTTACCAGCCATCTTGGAGGTGAACACAAAAAATGTGCTAAAGTCGCCAATCCAAGGGTTGGGTGTCAGAGGAACACTTTTGTTCCCAGAGGGTGAATTTATTTGGGAGGCTGTTCATCAAAGCCCTACAGAGTAAATCTCCTGTTAATTGCCTGATCTCCCTGTTTCTCCAAACCTGTAGTACACTAACTTAATTGTAACTTACTCCAAGATCTCAGATTTATTTTTACCTCACGTTAGTTCATAAAAGTGCATTGTCCTAGTATATGTTAAGCCAGGCGAGTGCCACAGACACACATTACTGGCAAAAATAAAATATGTCCATCCCTGCATTAACCAAAAACAGTTGAGAACCTGCAATGGGAATTAAAGAGGGAATAGTTATTGCCTTACTTTTTTCAGTCATTTTTGTACTTTAAAAAAGAGCTTTGGTGTTGTCCTTGACCAAGGTACATCAGTGGTGTCACAGTGTGCGTCACCAGATGCAAAAGGTTAGCATGTCACTCCCATGATAGACCTCCTTCAGTACCAGACCATACAGAATAAATTACCATATCATATGTGCAACCTAAATGCAGTGGCATCACTAAAGTTCTATTTCTTTGTTTTAATATTTAACAATAAAAGTCGCCGAACAAATCAGTAGCCAACAAAAAAACCAGTGGCCATGGCTCTGAAACACTAAATAATACTTCTAGTATTAGCTCTGATACATGGAAATGAGACCTCAATCAATCAATCAATCAATAGGTACTTATATACCGCTTTTCAACACGAAGTTCACAAAGCGGTTTACAGGCAAATAGTAATAATAATAAAATTAAATGGCTCCCTGTCCCAAAGGGCTCACAATCTTAAAAAAAAAAAAAGGCAAACCACCAGCAACAGCCACTAGAAAGACTGTGCAGGGGTGAAGAGGGACAATTACTCTCCCCCTGCTAAATATAAGAGAAACACCACTTGAAAAAGTGCCTCTTGCCCAGTTAGCATAACATATTAATACTGTATTGGTTTCCTGCTGTGCCATAACACCACCTCATTGGCTCTCAGAACAATCAGTCTCATTGGTCAGTTTTGAGTTAAGGAAATCAGCATTTTGTTATAGGAGGCAGCTGTGTTTTCTTTGTCTATTTTTTTTTTTGCTGTAACATTTGATAAATTGCATATATTTCAATATTGTTTGTTTCATTGCATTCTGTTTGTTGCATTGCATTGCATTGAATGATATACAACATGATGGTATTCGAAAGTACAAAGATTTTACCATTTTAGTAAAATCCCCCTAATGACACCACTGGGGCACATGCAATCAGGAGTTGGGAGGGCAGATCTTCGGGAATAATTTAACAGAAAAATGAAGATCTTCATTTCTGCCAGCAACAGGTCATTCTAGGGGCTTCCTTTTTAGTGGAAATTATGTGAATAGCATCCATTTCCAGGTGGGGAGACAGGTAGACCCAATGCCGAATGGAAAAGGATGCTCTGCTGGAATCTTGGTAGGTCTGCCTTCGCTCCCACTTCCTTTTCTCCCAAAGGGCAGGGGAAGGCAGTGAAAGGAGCAAGCTTGTGAACACCACTGAGCTTTTTGCAAGCAGTTGAAATGATCACTTGCAAGGAGGTTGCATTTTTGCAGATGTTTGATTGGAACACAAAGACTCAGCTCCTTTCAAGGTGACTGTTGTGCTCATGTATCCTAGATCAGTGGTTCTCAACCTTTTTAGCATCAGGACCCACTTTTTAGAATGACAGTCTGTCTGGGATGCACTGTAAGTAATGCCATGGCCAGAAGTGCTGTCATTGTTATGCCAGAACCTGCGGCTTTTCTGAGAATGCAGCAAAAATTTGGGTTATTTCTCAGCCATTTTCCAATAGCAAAGTGAATCAGAAAGGAAAACGCCTATATACAACCTTGACCTGAGCAAAACAACCACACAGCCCTCCCCTTTTCCAGCATCCCGTCTTCCCATATTTTCAATATGGCTGCCCTAGGGGCTTCACAACCCACCTGAAATTGGCTCGTGACCCAGTTGTGGGTCCTGATCCACAGTTTGGGAACCACTGTCCTAGGTCACATGGGAAACTTCTCAGACTGGTGCTTGACTGAATTTGAAAGATACTATGAAATGCCATTTAGTATCTATCACCTTAGATTTCATCCCAAGAGATGCCCACAAGCCTAACATCATCACGTTTCAAATTCAAACACAAATTTCATGGTGAAAATTCTGCATTCAAAAGATATTTTGGTCAAATTTCAAATGTTTGAAATATCAATTTTAGTACTACATCAGTGTTGGGAGGGATACTCCAACAGAAAAAGTACCTGCTTCCCCTTTTTAGTTCTTCAAGGCAATTTAAAGTGATCTTTTAGACTCAAAATCATAAAGCATTATTTTGCAACTACAGTGAAGTTGGTTTTTCCTTTTTCCACAAAGATTTAGAAAACTCAGTGGGGAAAAATCAAAACCTTCAAGACCTTTTCTATCCTGCGGCCCTTTTCTGTACGCACCCATGGTCCTGAATTGCCTTTCCTCCGATTGGCTGATGACATCATCTGCTGGTTATTCCCCTTCTTCTACGCCCTATTTTCCTTGGTCTGTCTTAGACGCAACATCTTCCTGTTGGCTTTGGATCCAACTCGTATTTTTATTGGCCAGAACTTGCAACCTTGAAAATATAAGACTATTTTCAGCAAAAGTGCTCTTTTTCCCCTCCGTGTTTTTTCAGAGTCTACAGCCACACCCCTGACCTTTCTCCTCCAGCCACCCCATTAAATAAACAAGCAGAAGAAATGTGTTATTTCTGTTTCTAATGGAGGTTAATACACTTTGGGGCGGGGGTTGACAATGATTATTGGATAAAGCAGAAACAAAGCTGCAAAGATTTCAAAAAGAAGTGCAGTCATTTTGAGGATCAAAACCAGCTTTATATACAGGCTCACTTGAGGAGCGTAGCACTTTCCCTAAGGCAACGATTTTCATCCCATGTGCTGTGGTAAGTGTGGGATGGGAGTTTGGAGTACAGTGGTTGGAAATCTTCCAGGTTCTAGGGCACCTTTGTAGTAATGAATTGTCCAGCACTGCCAGCAAAGGAAGAGAGACAATTTGTTACTACAGACAGTTGCCCTAGAAACAGAGTCACAAAACCCGGAAGAGTCTGCCAGATGCCAGAAGTTACATCACAAGACACAATTTAGCTAGCACAAATCTGAGTAGCTGAAGCATTATTTGGGGTAAGGGAAAAAAAATATCCCTTTACTCCAAGGAGAACTCCAACTTCCTCCTTACTTGCGCTGGATAGAGTGGGATACAGTGGAATCCGGATACAGCCATTTGGCCCGCAAGTTAGGATCGAGCTGTTAGTTTCCCATCTCCATATTTTACTAAAAAATTTTCTTTTTTGTAATCCAAGTTCTATTGGTTCCTCTTCCTAAGAACCTCAGAGCACAATATGTTGGTCACCCTCTCGCTATCAATGGACCAACCACATGCAAGACAGTTTAGGTTGAGAAAAAGTAACCTAACCCTAGACTATCCAATGAATTTTGATTTGAACACAGGCCTCTCTCTCATCCATGTCTGATTTGCTACCCACTGCACAATATCTTGGCATGAAAACTCTTTGCTCTCTCAATAGAAACCCACCCTAGCCAATATATAGCACTGAAAAATACAACCTTTACCAAGGATCTCCAAACTATGGCCCACAGGCCGGATCCAGTGTACAAGGAAAGTCTTTCCCATTGTGAGTGGTGCGGATCATTCCATTGTCTGCCTCTGCTAATGCCACTCGCACTGCCCAGAGAGACACTCTGGGCAGTTGTGTCTATCGCCACTTGCCCCAGCAGGCTGTTCACCCAGATTTCTGAGCAGATGCAACTGCCTAGAGAGTCCCTCTGGGCAGCACGAGTGACATTAGCAGTGGCAGCACAACAGGGAAGTGTCTGCATCGCTCCCCCAGGGAAGGCTTTCCCCATACACAGTGGTCCTCAGTTTGGAGACAGCTGACCTATAAAATAACTCTACCCAATTTCTGGAGCACCTGGGTGTTCCATACTGGTTTTTTTGGCTTAAATTATTTGAAAGATCTAATATGATCACAGAACTGGGTGATCTGCTGATGAATGCAGAAGACTTGACAGTCCTTGATTTTCTCCTTTCCATCTTGGGAAGCTTCCCACATTCACCATAGTACAAATTCTACATGGTAATTTAACAGACTGCCTCTGCCTGTGCAGACATTTGAGTGCATAATTGAAGGCCAAAGCTTAATACTCAATTAGCAATATGTTTTTGGCTGGCATGAGAGCGACGCTGCAATCATGACATTATAGGGCACTCACATACTTTGATGTGGTCTTAGTATAACAACACGCAAAGCAGAGATGGCATCATTTTGTCCAGTTGAAATGGTGGCAATGAAGTCTTTTTTTTTCTTTCCCCCATTGGTTCAAACAAACCTTCCCATTAAAATAAATAAATGGTTCTTGAAAATTCCACTTATTCAAACGTGCTGAGCTGCTACCAGAGAGGCAACTTCTGCAAGCAGGAAATATCAACTGCCATGTCTTTATGCATCTTTGTTAGGGCTGCGCTGAATATTTGTCCATTTTGATTTTCATGTTGAAAGTGGCAATTGTGGCCGGTGGACTTTTTTTTTCTGAAAAAGACTGATTAGATGATGCAAATCTGGGTGGCTCAAGATTGGTCTCCTGGCTGGTGTGTCTGCAGCATCATTCCCAAGACCAGTGCGCAGCTTCAGATTATTCTGTTTCCACACAACTGATCCCAGTCAGGGATGTAGCAAACAGGGTGACATTGCAACAGTATATCTGATGTGATGACCTATCCTCAGAGAGCGGTAGATCAAGTCACAGTCAATCAGATTTGGCTATATTATACAATTACTGAA
This sequence comes from Lerista edwardsae, assembly GCA_029204185.1. Taxonomy (NCBI): domain Eukaryota; kingdom Metazoa; phylum Chordata; class Lepidosauria; order Squamata; family Scincidae; genus Lerista; species Lerista edwardsae. The sequence continues at coordinate 19,139 of JAJKFI010034566.1, read as the reverse complement.
GATAAAAATACAGTATAACAGTTTTCTGGATCTGGCCAAAGGCCCATCCAGTCTGGTGTCTTGTTTCCCATTGTGGTCATCCAGCAACCTCTAGATGCCCACAAGCAGGACAGAAAGGCAGACTCCTCTCTAACCCCTTTTCCCTGCAGCAAGAATCTAGTCTAGCAGTCCTCCTATCCCATCTTGCAGAAAGTACACGGTCCACCATCGAGCGAAGCTCTTCGCTGCCTTTATTGACCTTAAAGGGGCCTTCGATTCTATAAATAGAGAGAAGCTATGGAGTAAGTTTGCTGCCTGGGAGATCGACCCCCGTCTTCTTTTTCTTCTACGCTGTTTACATCACTCCAATTTTTGCCAGGTCCGTATAAATCAACATGGTGGTCTCTCTGATATGATTCCCATTTCTATAGGTGTCAGACAAGGTTGCATTTTGGGCCCCCTTCTCTTTAACCTTTTCCTTGCAGATTTATGCCCTTTCCTTTCTAAATGTGAAAAATCGGCCCCATCTATCAACAATGTCCCCCTTCCGATTTTACTGTATGCAGATGATGCTGTCCTTTTGGCTATTACTAGACCTGGGTTACGTACTCTTCTCACATTGTTCCATGAATATTGCATAAATAATGACCTTGTTATAAATGCTGATAAAACAAAAATTATGGTCTTCTCAAAATCTTGGGCCCCTTCTGTATGGAAGATTGGGAATCATCTATTTCAGCAAGTTAAAATTTTTAAATATTTAGGAATCATCTTTCACTACTCCCACAGTTGGATTCAGCACAGGAAATCAGCCATTTCTTCTATCACTCTCCACCTGAATGCAGTGGCCAGATTTCATTTTCATAGTGGGAACCAATTTGTGCCTGCGGCCCTCCAAGTGTTTAAAATTAAAACTTTGAGTCATCTCCTGTATGGAGTGCCCATATGGATTGGTGCTGCCAACAAAGATTTAGATCAGCTGGTGACCCCTTTCCTGAGGCGCATCTTAGGAGTTCCCAACTCTATTAGACTCTCCACATTGATATTAGAAGTCGGCCTTCATTTGCCTACTACAATGGCGTGGTCTTTGACATTCAAGTTCTGGCTGCGCATCCTCCTCAATTCTCAACCAGATTCTCTCCTTGAAGTTTTGTTAAAAGACTCTTACCGTTTCAGATGGTTTACCCTCTTGGAATCTAAATTGCAAGCCCTGAATATTTCACTTGAATGGCTTGCTGATCTCAATCTTAATAGAGCTCACCAAATAATCAAAACAAAACTCTGGGAATTGGAATCCCAATCACTTCTTGCCAACATCAATCCTACTTGTTCGCCCTTGTATTTCGATTTGCCTCCCTCTATGGACCGTCCCTATAATTATTTTAGCATTTTAATTAACCCTATCAAAAGGAGAGCCTTCATGCTTGCACGTCTTAATATTTTTCCATCTGCGGTTTTAAAAGGTAGATACAATAAAATTCCCTGCGAAAGCAGACTCTGCCTTTTTTGTTCTCTCGGACCTGATTCGGTAGCCCATATTCTTTGTTACTGCCCAGCACATCAAACTTTATGCCATATGCTCCTTGGCCCTATCCTCTCCTCTTGCCTTGCCTCCCTCGATGATTTGCTTGGTAGTCTCCTTGGAGATAGTAATGTGACCACTACCGATCTAGTTGCTGACTTCCTATGTGAGGTCATGAAAATAACCCCCCACTAAATTGGTATGCTTACTTTTCCCTTCATGACACCTCCTTTTTTTCTGTTTTTGTATGGTTATTTGTTCTGTTTAAATGCCAATAAAGGTTTCTGACTGACTGACTAGTCTAGCAGTCTGTTTTCCTAACAGCAATCAGACAGAAGTCTCACAGACAGGACATGAAGAGGATTTCTATCTGCTCTGTCTTAGAGCCCAATGCTATGCTTGTCTATTCAGAAGTAAGTCCCATTATAGTCAATGGGGCTTACTTCCAGGTAAGTATGGATAGGATTGCAGCCTTAGTTGTCTTTCATAGCCTAGGTCCCTGGTTCTCCAAGATGTACTTGGACTTGCATAACCTTGTAAGTTTTTGCATGGGCAGGGAACAGGGGGTAGCAATGTGACCACCACAATTGCACTGCTGCTGGGAAGGGGTTTTCTAATCTACCTGGGGTCACTATGGCTCTCCAGAGGGTCCGGGGAGCCTGTTACTCCCTCTGCAGGTCTCATTGCAGCTTCAAACTACTGTTAAAAGCAAGAAAAAATCCACTTCCTGTTTTTGTCGCAAAACCAGAAGTGGTTATTTTTTTTATTTTTAACAGCAGTTTGAAACTGTGGTGAGGCCTGCAGCAGGGGGTCACAGGCTCCCCAGACCCCCCCCCCCCAGAGAGCCATACAAAAATCCACAATTTTTTAAAACCCTTCTCAGAAGAATGGCTATCTTCCAGTTCCCCTGGTGGATCGCAACCCACCAGTTTGGGAACCACTTTTCTAAATCAAAGTATCCCAAACTGTGCGTCAAGACCCACTGGTGGGTCACACAACCCAATGATTCCTGCCATACCACAAAGCATTACTGGGAGTCTCCGGAGGTCACTTCACGTCCTGTCCATAACCAGCTCCATTGGCCTCTTTGGGCCTCGGAGTGCCTTAAGGAAGCTACCAGAAGCTACTTCCAGTTTGCAGTCCTAACATTTGGGGTAACTTCTGAGTAACTTTTGCAGACATTCTGAACCCCAAAGGGGTCAATGGAGTGGGTCACAGAACGAGCACACCCCAGAAGAGGAGAGCGAGGTGGCTTGTGGTGCCAGAAAGTTTGGGAACCACTTTTGTAGATCAAAAGCCCCCCAGTATTTCAGCCTTTTTAGGAAACGTGTTATATTTCTTGGATTATTTAGTTGTCCTTTTTGTAGTTTTCCTAATTCTATAATATATTTTAATAGGGCAACCGCAACTGTAAACATATGGAATCCCATTTGACTTTTGCTGCCCATTTAGAGAGCAAAGCCTGGGGGTAATCTTCTTTCCTCCCCCACCACCACCACAAAAGAAGAAGAAAAACCCTAGCAAACTCAAAGACAAGGAAAGAAAAACTGCATTACTGAGCTGGGTCCCTCTCTTTCCTCAGAGTGCAGGAAAATGCAGAAGGCAAGCTTGCACTTCTGGTTCCTCCAGCTTCCTTTACATGCTGGGAGTCATCACAGTTTTTTCAAAAGCTTACCCTAAACAGGCTCTGTAGAACAATCCCAGCTTTTAGATGTTAAGGATAAGTGTGCCAATAACACAGAAGCCAACTCAAGCCCCTTCGAGTCTCATTTTTCCTACGTGTCGTGTGCTTTTTCTTGATTTTCAGGCTGCTGCCGAATACAGCAGACAAAACGATGACGCCAAGTACCCTTTTCACCCTTTTCCACGAAGGGTCCGGCTACATTTTGAACAGGGGGAGGTGCCTCACCCTTACTACAATGAGGCAGCCGTCCAAGGACAATATTCCGAGATGAGTTCCTGCAGAGGGATGTTGGGTTTTGTGGTGGAGAAAATCTGGCAACCAGGGACTGTGATCTGTAAAAATCTCCCTCTTGCGTCTTTCCTCCTTGGTCCATTTCCAAAACTCACCAACTATGGGATACTATGTACAGTACAAGATGCAGTCTCAAGCTTTGGATTCTGAATTTAACTTTTGTTAGAAGTGTGCGTGTGGGGTGGTGGTGGTAAAATAACGTGCTTCGAGTGAAGACTTCAGTTTCTGCTATTCTGCTCCCCGCCCCCATTTTTAACGTCTTCCACATTTGGGCTCAAAGCTGACCGCCCAGGGTATCAAAATATTTAGAATGTTTTCCCCTAGCCCAGTGGTCCTCAACTTTTTCATGCCACAACCCCAATAAACAAACAAAGAAACCTGGAGACCCACTGCCAATTCCGCCCCCTTCCCAGGGCACAATCTATCCACCGCTCACCTCCGTTGTGGATGTGTAAAATAAGTAAGAGTGAAGCTTGAGCCATTTCTGTTTCCTGTAATGGGCGTGCTTTGAAAGGTTGTTATGACCCTCCCCCACAAATGATGCTTCGCAACTCTCTGGAGGTCATGACCCACAGATCAAAGAACACGGTCTTAGACCATTTACCCTCATACTCCCACATATTCTGTTAAAACGGACTAATGGAAAGGTTGACTATCCTGATATTGAAGCCCAAAGTAAGTTATCTCCTGAAGCCACCACTGAATTCTGCTACTGATCCCTCCAAATTCTGCTACCCATTCCTCTGCCATCCCCATATCCCTCACCAATAAGCCCTCCCCACTCTGAGCATGCCCAAAGAGGATGGGGCCAGCCTCCAGGCAGGCTGTGGACCACGGGAGATGGCAAGCAGGTATGGATACTGGAGGAACCAACTGCCAGCTTGCCACCTGCTCCAGCTTGCAACCATAGAGCCTCAGAACTTGGACGAGTCTCCCAGAAGCCAAAAGTAACATCACAAAGATCATAGAGAAGACTATAGAAGTCAGTGAGCTTTGAGAAGAAAAGCTTTGAAAATCACTGGTCCAGTCCCCTGCCATTTTAACAGTGAGTGCAAACAGGGAGAATGCAAGATGCTACAGTTTTTTCTTACATGCACTGTACTTGTGCAAATTCAACTACATGCACTTGGCAAACAAACAAAATCCCAGGGAAAAACAGCTTACAGGAAATTCCAAGCAGGAAATTCCACCCACCATTCCACTTTCTAAATACATGCCCAGAAATAAGCCTGAGATCGGAAAATGAAGCTGCTGTACCCTCATTTGATCTCAGTTCCTGTCTGCCCCTTGCAGGTTTTAAAAAGACAGTACGTATGTGGCTGTAAGGGATTTTTAAGGTATAGTAATGTTGAGAATTGGTGATTTTGGCTTTAGCTGCTGATTCTGGAACATAACCTTCACATAATATGGGGGCTGATTGATTCTAGCAGACTTCGGAGCATTCCAAAGGAGCTCCTATCCTGCAAAGGGAAGATCTGAATTAAGCCTCTCTTGTCCTGCTGAGACATTTATTTTTTGCAGGTTTTGCTACTGGAAGGTTCACAAAGTACACAGAAGAATGCCTCACAGTGAACTGGATTATACAGAGCCTGAAACTGTAACTGCAATGGAACCCCTTCTTTGAGGAAATCAAAGCCAATGATCATTTCCATTGGGACCACTTGTGGTTAACAAGCTCAAGACCTTTGCTAGACGTTCTTTACTAGAAAGATTTTATGTCTCCCTCATACTGATGCTCACTCATCACAAAGAGCTTCTGAAACCGTAGGAATCCTCTCTGCAGGGCAAGACCACTAGAACACTCCACCACCAACCAACAGCTCAGCCAGCCACTTGGGTTATAGCACACCAGCAATCTTCCATTCACTAAATGCATGTGGAGGGACAGGGAGACATAAATATGTCAAAAAGCACTTATTTAATAGAGGCTGCTGATTGCAAGCCAGAGAACTCACTGAGCTGCTGTCCAAAAACCATCGTTCTCCATCAAACACCACAACGTTCATCACAAGTCGCTGCAGAAAAGAAAGAGCACTAATATGAGACAGGTGTTTTATTCTTGCAATTCTCGCAAGCTCTGATCAGTTCTTGATGCTGGAGGCAAATACATTCACAGGTTTGTGAAAACAACCATCAAGTCAGTAATTCTCTTACTGTCACAGCAAGCACGTTGACTAAAGCTGCCATTCTACAAAACTAGACACATATGTGGGGGAACAACTGTTCAAACAACTGGAAGTGTACTTTCTACTACAGTTATTCATACCGTGGAACAGGGAAGATCATTTTCAGGTTAAGATATGCTTGGCAGTTCAGGAGTGTGAAGCTCCAAAGTCACCTCCAGCACCAGATGCCCTGACAAACGCACATGCAAAATTCTGAAACTGGGGAGTAGAGGTAGGCTCAGGTTTGGTTGCAGACTACAAGCATTGCATTTGGACAGTCCATATTTAATCCTTGGGATCTTCAGGTAACAGGTCTCAGATAGTAGGACCAGGAAGGACCTCTGCTCAAGACCCTTGCAAACCACTAACAGACTGCAGACTGCACTGCTTAGATGAAATCATGTGTCTGATAGTAGGTTCATATGACGCAATCCAGAGTTGAAATTCAGTGTATTGTTGCACCAAGATGAATTTGAAATCCTCAAACTAAACTCTCAAAATGCAGTCCACCCTCATTATCCATGGATTTGTGATCAGCAGATTGGACTCTACGCAGATCACAAGTCCATGCTGAAGGGCCTCAGAGGACATACTGGATGCAACTGGTTGCACGTGATCTCCCAGTACCTGAGAAGGCCGGTCAGAGGACATTTGTCCCCTTCCAACGAGGAAAGTCACAAGCTCAGCAATGGGACTCTCTGCTGGTTATTTTGCCAGCGGAGACTCCAGCAGCCCTGTGTCAGGCTGCCTGGCCCGAAGCAAGGCATTGGATTCAGCGGTAGAAGCCACCACCAGGTCCCACCCCCTGGGTTCTGAACCTCCTCTTCCCCCACCCAGTTCCACCCCCTCCCCATCTCCCCCCATGCCCAAAATGCACTTATTGGTTACCAGTGCTGCTGGAGTGCGGGTGGCCTGTCTGGTTGGTGCTGAGGCCGGATGTACACCTTGAAATCACTACATTTCAAACTGAAGAGTGATCCTGGAAATTATTTGACTCAACCCTAAACTTAATTAAATTAAAACGAGGGATTTGTGTTTTTCAACCTCACGAAGTTGAACTTCACCTACATTACATTCTTCAGCAACTCTAAGACCTGGGAGTGGGGGGAACCTATAGAGTTGGATACACCACTAGTTTTCTCAAAAGGGGCCTGGTACCCATAAAATTGCATCTAAAGAGATCCCCACCATTACCTCTCAGTAGGTCTACCTGTATGTTTTTGGCACAGGTCCCAAAAGAACAGAGCAGGTAAAGAAACCAGACATGCTCTTCATTTTAAATTGATGTAAAAATTATGTACATTACAAAGAAAGCAGATAGAAACCATTTCTCAAGCTTTGTACAACTAGAACTTGAATTTTCCCCAGTGGAAATGATGGGCAGTAGAATTAAGGGAGACAGTAGGAAGCACAACACATAACTAACTTAGGGAATTTGCTGCCACAAGAAGGAATGCTGGTCACTGGCTCAGACGGATTCTTTTTTTTTTTTTTTTAAGGATTAGGCAAATTGAGGGAAGGCAAGTCTAGCAAAAGCTATTAGCCACAATCATTAAATGATGTGGTAGATGCCTGAATTGCTGGGCAGTCATTGACTTTGTGGCCTCTTTTTGAACATTTGGCCGGACACTGTTGGAAATTTGCTGTCCAGCAGGATTACCTTTGGTCTGACCCAGCAAGACACATCTTTGACTCACACGTGTCCAGATTTGCCTACTCAGGGCTTCAGTTCCCCACTTGTTAATGTATTCGGCATTCCTTTGTGTAAATAGTTATAAACATTTCAAACCAAGGTCCGTCTTCTTTCCCGCTCTGTACACAGATGCATTGCCAGGCCGATGAAGATGGCACAAGATCAGACGAGAGCCCACTTGCTCTGGTTGGGTAGCGATGAGGTTAGCCTGATGGTGTGCCTCAATGTCTTCCAAGCCCTCATTAGTCATATGGACACACTGCAAACCCCGTCTTTAGAGCAGCCTTGCTTTTAAATCAATTGACTCTGTGGTGGAGGCCACAGTTGCAGCTGAGATGCCACTGATACTGTGTTGTTGGCTCCTCATGAAAGGAAAGAGGAAAGGAGGAAAAAAAGGAATTGGGTGGCAAGAAAGAAAAGATCATTGCAAAGGGGGGATATGGAAAAGAATGGTTGCCAATTTTATTTTGTCAGTATGTCATGGAATGACAAAATGTTGATATAACGATAAGAGCCAGGATGGTGTTATGGTTTTTCATGCTGAACTTAGACCTGAATGATCCAGATTCAAATACTGGCTCAGCATGAAACTTCCTGCTTTGGGCCAGTCACCATCTCTCAGCCTCACCTAGTTGTTGTGAGGACCAAAGGAGGGGAGGAAATATATACACCACCCCGAGGTCCTTGAAGGAAGAATGGTATATAAATGTGGTAAAATAAATACGTAGTTATGTCAACATCCTGGTTAAATGGTGACGATGTATCATTTTGCCCTTCAAAAGTAGAGTCCCATTGTTTCTTGATAAAAATATTGGAAGAGCCACACCATGCAAGCCAGACTTGTACAATAACGTAGGATGTGGCAGGGATAGGTGGTCACTGGAGGCAGGGCCTCACAAGATCCAGGCAGTCTCCGTGAAGAGACTGCTGGGGCCGCCAAATTCCAGTCGCATCCAGTTTCTGAGAGCTGCAGTTTTTCTGGCCCTCAAAAGGCCTTAGAAAGATATTTCCAGTCTTTTGGAAAAAAATAGAAGTACCTTTCTAAGGCCTTCTGGAGGCCTCAGAAGGCCTCTGGAAGGCTCCAGAAGGCTTTCTCACAGCTTCTCCAGCCTTCAGAACACCCCTGGATGTGACCTGGATGTCACTTATCTTGCTCTTATATTGCTGCACACAGTTATAAAACCCAGTAATGTTCCTACAGGAGGGGGTAAATGCTAGGCTTTGCAGGTGGCTGAACTCCCGTGAAACACAACCCCTCCCCCTTGCCTTCAGAGCCATTTACTGCTCAGAGAACTGCCTCAGAAGCTTTTCTCTCCATGCCGCAAATGTCTCTGAAGCTAGGAGGAGGTGCCATGTTACACAGAGCTCAGGCTCCTGCAACTTACCAGTCCTATTAGGAACGCCACTGATAAACTCCTTTGTTTTCACTGAGGCACCCTTTTGAGGGGCAAAATGCCTTCCATGCAGGACAAGGGAGGAGGAGTTCTATAGGTTTCCAGAAGCTCACAATGCTTTGCAAACAGAAAGGTAGGCTACATGGAGCTTTGGTCTAATTCTTAAAGGTTATGTTCTGCTTAACTAATGCACATGACCAGTCATGAAGGCTGTGAATGAGGAAAGGCCCATCATCCTGCCATTAAAATGCAAGTAGCGTAGCTATGGGATTGGCACAGCAAATAATGCAGGCATCACAACATGCTATGCAAACGGCCCCTCCCACTTGCCATCGGAGCCATTCTGGGTAATGACAGCAATGCAGTCTGGTAAAAAGTATGGTACTGATAAAATATGTATGTTTACACTGCACTGGTGGCATAGCTAAGACATCTGCTACCCGAGGTAAAGAAGATTTTGTAGCCCCCCCCCCCCAAAAAAATGAAATCGAATGTATTAAATAAATAAAAGCTTTCTGCTTTCTTGGCCATACCTTTTGATAGAATATAGGTATTCCAACAGTTTGCTTCATTGCATTCAGCATTAAATTACCTCTGGTATTATTCATACTTGCCAAAGTTTTCACAATTTTGGCCAGTCAAGCCCAGCTTGTTACCCCCCTAAAGCTTGTTGCCCAGAGCAATTGCTACTCCCTGCACCCCTCAGCTATGCCAGTGCACTGTACATCTAGGTAGCAGAAGACTTTCTAAAAGCCATTAAAAATGAAATTAAACTTCAGATGATGTCATTATTTTCAAATTTGCACTCCACTGTTCAAAACAAGGACACTCTTCAAATGTCATACAAAATAAAAAGCCATTATTACAGCACAATTGTGACTTTATTAGAAAGAAAACTTCAGACACTGGTGTTAGGTAGCTAAGACTGGGCAGTCCTTAGACTTAGGCTTTCATCTTGCAGTTCCCAGAACCATTTCATTCCACCAAATAGGAGTGTACAGTAAGTCTGTCTTCGGAAGCCTTAAAATCTGGCACACTCTTCCCCGCTTTGGCAATGTCAATTCTATCTGGCATTTTCCCCCCAGAATAAGACACTCTCATCAGTGTTGAACATCTGTTGTGGCAGGTAACCACAATTATGCTTTCCGACAGAGTCTTAGAGAACTCCAGAGCGGCGACTGTGTCAGCACTGACAGCCTCACCACTCACTTGAACGTTATGCAATTTTGCACAACTCTCCAACCCAATATCCCAGCCACAACTGACTGTAAATGTCTCATCTGCACCACTTTCACTGCACTTTGAAATCCTCCAAAAGACTCAGGGCCTGATCCTAACAGGCTTAGTCCGGGCAGTACAAGAGTACCGCCCATATGTTTCTGTCATAAAAGGTGCTGTAAGGCACCTCCATTGCCAGCAGTAAGCCATTACCGCCAGCAATGGGCCAATGCCAGCTCCCTGCAGCCGGAGGTGGCAACACAATGCTGGTGAGTGATAAATACACCCCTGCCAGTGTTGCACCAATTAGTAGTAGTAGTAGTAGTAGTAGTAGTAGTAGTACCTAAAACCTTTATTGGCATTACAGAATACAAACACGCGCACAATACAATCACATTCCAAGTTCAGATGGGAAAAAGGAGGGAGCAAGTTTAACACTTATGGTAAAATTTGGGAGAGATCTTCATGACAGTAAGTAGAAACTCAGCTACTTGATTGGTGATAGATGCTGAAAAGTCACTCAAAAGTATTGGCAAAGGATCAGAAAGAGAGTGGGGGAGAGAGGAAAGAAGCGTCCCCAGAAGCCTATTACGAGGGGCAGAATGAGCTGGGCATCGTAGTAAGATGTGGTCCAGGGAGTCAAGTTCGAGGGCACAAAAATGACACAATCTGTTGGGACGAGGGGTTTTAGTGAATCTTCCGAAGTGGGCTGCGGATGGAAAAATATTCACCCTTGCGAGCATCAAAGCTCGTCTTTTTTTGGGGTTGCATAGTTGGTTAAAGTAATTAGTAGGGCGGCCGAGGGAAGGGGATAAGCCAAAAGCAAGAGGAGAGCAGACGCGATTCAACTGGGAAAATAGGGTTACATATTCGGAATCGTAGAGCTTAGCCTTGATAGTTTGATATGCTGTGTGGAGGTTCATGTCGGCTAGAGTTTCAACAGTAAGGGATAAAGAGGACAGTTTGGCTTCTATAAAACAGAACAAGCTGGAAGTGAAAGGGTCCTTTAATAGATCTTGGAGGATAGAGTCAGAAGGGATTGAAAGGTGGATTCTAAGCCAGAACTTAAAGGTGAAAGTCCAAGCTAGGGTGGAGGGTAAGTGGATGCCCAGTTCTAGGATGATGGTAGAGAGCCTAATAAGGTTAGGAATCCCAAGGATTTTCCTAAGGAAAGAGGCAGCCACCTTGTCAATTTCCGAGTTTGCCGCCTCGATCCAAATTGGGGCTCCATAGAGTAACTGGGAAAATGTTTTGGCGTACAGGATTTGGATAGCTGCGGGGACATATTGGTTACCGGAGTGAAAGTGGAAGCGAGAGATTGCATTTAAGGAAAGGGAAGTGGAGGCAATTGCAGATTTACGATGAGAGCTCCATGAATGTCAGAAGTGAAAGAGAATTCCTAAATATCTGAAAGTCTGAACCTGTTGGTATATGGAGTTGCCGACTCTCCAAGATGACGGGGCCCAAGATTTGGAGAAAACTAATTATTTTTTTTAATAATTTGCACCAATTATTGGAGGAGCAGAAGGGCAGAATTGGGGGGGAGGGGCAGAGCAGAGGTGGGACCAGTGGCAACCTTTGCATCTGGATCCTATCCTCTGTGTCAGGCTGTGCCGCCCAACATGGAGGCCCTCGTGTCTGCACCAGCAAAGTACCGGGCTCAGACATGAGGAGCCCCATAGGCGGTCTTGCACCTTGCCTCCGGTGCTTACCCAGTGCTGCTTCTACGGGTGTACAGGTAGCATAGGATTGGGCTGCCCATGCTTTGGATTTGCATTAGGCTAAGAGGTGTCCAAAGCTGATGATCTAGCTACACAGTCAACCATTTTTCCATCCCCTTGAGCACTTTTGACTTTTTCTTGGTCTCAAGTGTGGACTATTGTATTAACACAAAACCAATCACTACCCCCTTCATTTGACTCAACCCAAAGCTACACGCAACACCTATTTTTTCTCATCTCCTCCTACTTCCTTGACAAGCTCCATTTTCATTTCCATCATAATGGCACACCTGTTCTTAATGCTACACTTGCACTACTCTCATGCTTCTCAGACATGGCAGGGTTGAGACTGTAAAGTTATCGTCTCTAAAGTTTGACTCTTGGGTGTCCACTGTAAATATTGAAGACTGTGGTCAACACGTGTGCTCCTTCGGCCTCACCCCTCCCATCCCAGGCAGAGCAGCCCTAAACATAAAGCAAACATGCACCGTGTAGCTCCTACTATGGTTAATGAAAGTGGCAGTGCTGGTGTCATGCAGACCATAGGTAGCTCTGAGAGTGAAAACGAAATGCCCATGTGGAGAATAAGAAGGCAAATGAATGTGGAAGACTATAAAATGCTCTCAGTCATAAACCTTGAGTGCTTTCAAACTTCTATTTCCAGAGCAGTCATTTTCAACCAATGTGCTGCACAGGGCTGGCCTTAAGCCAATGTGACCAATTCGTCACATTGGGCCCTGCACTTGGGGGGCCCGCACCAGCGCAGTGAGCATATTGCCTGCTGCTGCAGCTGGGATCTCTATAGGCTGTAAGTCACTGGGGTGAGCAGAGCAGCTTTACCTTGGGCCCTCCCACCTGCCCCTGCCTCCAAACTGCCCAAAATGGGCCTCCTGGAAGCAGTTGGCGGGGACGTCATCAAGGCACCACCAACTATTCCCAGATGCAACACTTTATGCACAGCAACACAAGCGCTCTTCTTAGAGAGTGGGGGGCCTGGCAGGGAGTGTGGGGCCCCATGGGAATGCCTCACATGGGGCCCCACCACTCCTGGAGCCAGCCCTGCTGCTGCAACACATTGGTGTGCAACTAATGTTCTGGAGGTGTGCAATGAGAGTTGTTTTGAAAATTGGGGTCTGCAGTTCTGTTTTTAGGGCAACTGTCTAAAGCAGCAGACTCGAAACTACATCCGGCGGGCGAAGGCTGCAGAACAAAAATGACTTCCCTGCTTTGTGTGATGCTTTACATGTCACAGTGTCTTATCTTTCCAGCTGATTGCTGCAGAAAGTCATGTCAGGCAGCCACTTCCACTGCCCGCTGCTCCAGCAGCTCTGCGCTTGGATTTCTGGGTGGAAGCAGCTGCCCAGAACAACTTTCTGCAGCGATTGGCTGCAAAGATAAAACGTTGCAATACGGAACAGTAAGCACTGTGCAGGGAACCCTTTTTCATGATGCAGCAGTTCCATGGTCTGGAGACCGCTGATCTAAAGTAATGAATTGTCTGCCACTCTTTCTCCGCCGACAATTCATTACTACAGTTGCCCAAGAAACAGCCGCAGAACCCAAAAGAGATCAGTGGGCCATGAGATAAAGAAATGTTGAAAATCGCTGCTCTAGAGGAAGGGTCTCCAAACATTTCAGTTTGAGGGCCACATCAGATACTTAACAGATTTTCGCGGGCCAAAAAAACCCAATTTTATAAATGAATGAATGACATGAAAATGAATGAATAAGACTTACTTTTTTAAGTAAATGAATGAATAAGACTTACTTTTTTACTTTGGAATTTTTAGCTTCAATTCTTAAATGGAAACCCCTTTTCTAATTCTAATTCTCCAACCTTCTCAACCTGCTTCTTCCCCCTCCTGATTTTCTTAAAGTGCACCCCTATTCTTCTATTACTGACTGTATTATTGTGTAATGCCAATAAAGGTTTCTCGACTCAGACTTACTTAAATCTTCCTGATGATATGATTCAGAATCATGATATGGTTCAGAACAGAGAAATTTGACATTTACAAAGAAACAATACCATGCTCAAATTGAGAAGTGATATATAATGAATAAAAATTATAAAAATGTCAAATATTTAAAGTTGCTGTGGATAAAAATCTCGTGGGGGCCGGATTTGGCCCTCTGACCACAGCTTGGAAAACTCTGCTCTAAAGAGCAGTTCCTCTGCTGTTGTATTCACTGAGGAACAACTAAACATATGCTATGGAGTTCCTGCAGATAACATGTAATGCCATTAAGCAAGTCCAACTAGTAGTGCCATTAAGCAAGTCCAACCCTGCCTGGATGAAAATTGCATGGGAGCTATTCAGAAGCTGCTTGGGATTAAAGGTGGCTCTCAGACTTCTGGGTCTGAAACATTTGAAAACTACAAGTTAAAGTAAACTGCTCTTCTGAGGACCATGATGCCAGATGATATTTGCTGCAGTCGACTGTGGTTTTAATGAAGAGCTACTGCTTTGTCTAATCAAAAGAGAGAGAAAGCATATATTTTCAAACCCCCAAAATATTCCCATTTAATGACGCACACAGGCGGCAATCTTTAAGTGGTGACGTTTCCTCGGTGAGCAGCCACAGCGCACAGTGCACCTGTGCGACAGCTGGCTCTAATCTGCACAGGATGGGGTTGCAGAAGCCATTGCCAGATTTCAGGCTGGAAGCAAAACAAGGCCCCACCCAGGCACGGTTCAATCCACAAACTGCTTTCCCATTTCAGAGGGGAAAGAGCAATCCTGTTCTGTGGGCTGAAGAAATCCCAGGAAGATTTATGTGTTGTTGGGGAGTTCTGTAAAATTCTGGTGGGAAAAGAGCAAAAAGCACACAGCTGGATTTTAAAAAAACCCAGACAGAATCTAAGTTGAGTGCTGGCCAGGCTGATGCTGGGGATTGGCCGACACAGGAACCACACCCAGAAGAAGACCCAGTCGACTATGCTGACCCCCCGGAATTCTTAGCACAAGTGCCAGTGCGCCATGCTGGTCCATGTTGCCCCACAGCAGCTGCTGGGCCAAGGAACACCCCAACAGCTGAAAATTCCCTATGGGATACAGTAGTAGCTGCAGCAGCATCGCTATGCAAGGACGGGCAGCCCAATCCTATAGTGCCGGGCCCCCATAGGAGCAGTTAGCCCCCTTCTCCCAGTAAGGGTGCTGGGCCACCAACGGGCCTCTTCAGCTATTTTGCCAGCCTGTACATGGAGGGCAGTATCTGGCGAGTTCCACCCCCACTCCGCCCCACCCCTTCTGCCTTTCCCACACCCCAAGAGAGCTCACTGCCAGTGGTGGTGAGACTTACTGGTGGGCGGCTCCACATCAGGTCCTCCTGGCACTGGAGCCTGGCGCTGGCAGTAAGCCCTTGCCACCAGCGCTAGAAGTGCCTTGCGGCACTTTTGTGACATCAGTGCTGGTGGCAAGGGCTTACTGCCAGCTCTGGGCTACATAGGATTGGTCCCTTAGCTAGGACTGGGCTGTCTGTTAGGAGCTGACAGCATCAGAAATTTCTCAACAATCTTCAAGAGAACCTCTACATAAAGCATAATATGTCAATCCTAGAGCTTTCCAAGGCTTGGAAACAATGGTGAGAGCCTTATTTGCTGAATTATAGAGGCTTGGTTCAGACACTACCTATCCCCCCGCAGTTGGCGCCAGAGCAACTGTGCTGGCAGAACATGTGCTGCATCCCATGGTATGGAGGGTGGCTGGACAGCCAGTAGGATGTAAGTAAAGCTATTTACTCCAATAGGTTACCCAAATGCCTGTGGATCTCCTCGGATTGTCACCAGCCATTTTGCTGATGTGAGGAAAGGGACAGGGCAGCCTAGGAAAGAGGGGACAAGTCCTGGCGCAAAAGGGGAATGGCCAAGATCTGCTTCCTCCCTGCCCCAATGTCGGAGGTGCTCTGATTTATTCCTGCTTGCAAAAGTAACATCCCCCAGTCATCCGTTGTACCCCCCACCTCAATCACATGGGTTGCCCCTGTCCTCCACCTGTCTCCTCATGTCTGCTTGCTGGCTGTGTCCTGGTCCCTACCTTCCCCTTTTGTGTCCCTTGTGTCAGGAGGTTCCTTCTTTCCTGTTCAGCTCCTCCTGTTGTCTTTCCTTTATCTCCCTTGCTTCTCTCCTCCTGTCCTCAGGCTCCCCCTCCTCTTCTAGCCATGGCTCTTTCTCCCTGTGCCCCACTCTGAGTACAATCACTCTCCTCTCTTCAGGCTCTATATCTGTTCTCCCCTCCCCCCACTCGATTTCACTCCTTGCCTCATAGGAACCTAGGAACAGCCCCACTGGATCAGATCAAGGCCCATCGAATCCAGCTTCCTGTATCTCACAGCGGCCCGCCCGATGCCTCAGGGAGCACACAAGATATTTACATCCTGCTGCCACTTCCCTGCGTTTGGCTTTCTGAGTAACCTATTACCCTCACACCCCAACTCCAACCCCAGTGAAGACACCAGACTATGGGTTGGGTTAGTTTTATTAAGCACAAGTAACCATTTAAAAAAAAAACATGAAACCTACTAGACACACCACCCTAGACACTAGACACCAAAAACTACCATCCATGGCCAGTTCAGAAGACAAAAACAAAAATTATTACCCAGCCCACACGATGAGCGCCCACCTAATCTCAGAATGTACATATACATCATGTAACATCATGGCTTGTAACCTGTGATGGAGTTTTCCTCCTGAAATCTATCCAATCCCCTTGTAAAAGCTTCTAGGCCAGATACTATCATCATATCCTGTGGCAAGGAGTTCCACAGACTACATGCTGGGTAAAGAAATATTTTCTTTTATTTGTTCTAACGCTCCTGACACTCAATTTTAGTGAATGCCCCTGGTTCTGGTGTTATGTGAGAAGGAAAAGAGCTTTTCCTTATCCACTCTATCCATCCCTTGCATAATTTTGTATGTCCCAGGGTACAATCCTAGGCAGCGCCGGAATGATGAGGCTGGCCGGCCAGCGCCATATCTGACGCTGTGTCGGGGAGGCTGAAGCCTCCCCGTGGCAAGGGCATGTTTGCACCCTTACTGGAGGGAAGGCTCCAGCCTCCCCTGTGAGCTCCTCGGATCTGCACCTGCTAAATAGCCACTCTCCCCCCTCTCCACATTCTGGCCACCAGTGCAACAATGACTGGTGAATATACACCAGTGAATATACAGATATATTCTCAGACTTAAAGATAAAATTCTAAATGTTGCTGCTCCTCATGGTGTTAACAAACTAGATAACTGGCACATTGCTGCTGCTTCACTGTACCAAAAAATCTGCCCCAGAGGTGAATACCTCTGTCTGCCTCATGGTAGAGCATCCCTGAGGAGGAGACGGGGCTTGAAAAGGTCACTGACAAATTTACTCCACCACTAGGCCTTCCCTCTGCCCGCCACAACCTCACTATTTTGTCAATCTTAGGAAATGTACTGCCAACCGAAAATTACACCCATCCAACTCCTGCAATTTTCTTCAGTATTCCAAACCGTCCTTCAAAATCCTCCCTTTTCTTCATGGAGCTGAACGATTCCAACATATCTTCTCTATGGCTGGAAACCCTCAGATTTCCTGTCATTTTAGGTTCCGTTGTGACACATTAGTAGCCCTATCTCCAGATCATAGCGTTTCCTAGTCAACAGTGCTAAAGCTTCAGGCATTCCTGTACCTTGAGCCTTCATTCAAGACACATTGTTTGTTTCTTCCTGACCACATAAAGTGGTCTGTGTTTCATGTTTGCTTTGGCTATGTTGCCTGACTAGAAAGTGTGCATGTGTATATATGTATTTATTCTCTGTGTACACACGAGAGAGAGAGAGAGAGAGAGAGAGAGAGAGAGGTGCTGAGACACCATTGAACTATATAGCTTTCACTCAATAAAACAGCTTCAAGAGAAACATAACCTCTTATAGCCCTGATAAACAACACATCGACCCACCAAATGTCTTGTAAACTTTCAGGCATCCAGCTAGCCACCATTGGAAACCTATTAATTGGCCAGATGGACCTTTGTCTGAGCCAAAAACACATTTTGTATCTTCTTCTTCAGCTGGGGGTGGGTGGGTGGAATGTGAACTCAAGATGGTGATAAACCATGTCAACTGTTTTGGGTGGTGTAACTTTGTCTTTAGGCCCGCCGTGTCTGTGGCATCAGTATCCATCGTTTAATTATCTGCGGATCCTGCCCTTCTTCCCATGCCCATTAATGTTCTTTAAAAGCTTACAGGGAAGTATTTCTTGTTTTAAACAAGTTACTATAAGCATTCAAGCTTATAGCATGCCAATAGCCGGCAGCCTGCGTGCCTGATGAAACTATACCTAGCGCTAAAAGAAGAAGTTAACTTCTGTGGGGGGCTGCTATTAATATGGGCATCCCTATATCCAGTGGTGGCATCTAAATGATTTAAGAACAGGAACTCACTTTTGATGGGCACGTGTCAGGATCCGTCCACCAGAAGTGACGTCATAAGCCGGAGGCTGGCAGAGCCCAGGTCTACCCACAGCTGGTTCCTATGGGTAGACCTGGGCTCCAGAGGCTGGTCTACCCGCGGCTGGTTCCTAGCCAGCAACGATGTCAGCGACGAGTGGGTGGAGCCAGCTGGTTCTGTACAGCACCTGGCGCCTACAGAACAGAAAGCGAAAAATTCCCCCCCCAACCCAATTGCAGCTCCAATAGCCATGGGGACAGTCTCCCAAAGAAGCATCACACCCAGAGCGCCAGTGAAACGCTCTGGACTGGAGAGACTCACCAGAGCGGCTGACTCCACGTATGTGGCTGGAGGGAGCGAGGAAGGGGGCTGTGCAGGACGGGACTTCCCCACTGCAGCCCTTCCCCCTTCGCCCCTCTAGGAATCCAGAGTCACTCCCTTTAACCCTCTGAGTGCCAGCCAACCAAGAATAAAAGCTCTTTGCAGAGGAATTGGGAGGGGGAGGAGGGGGAAGCGCCACGGAGTGAAGTGGGCGGAGTCAGCCCTAATTTTAACAAGTGGAACTGAGTTCCCCCGCGTTCCCCCTGCATAACATCACTGCCTATATCCACAGTCTCCTTATCTGCAGGGGGTCCCCCATGGAGACAGGCCCATGCCTATATAACATGCTGCAGCGAGTTCCCTTAAAAGAGCTTTAAAAGAAAGAAGACTTCTCACGCAAAGCAACACTAAGTCAATCTTCATTCTTGCTCATAGATCATCAAGCATTAAAAGACAAAGAAAATAGGCATGTAACAAAAAAAATGGAGGTGTCTACTTAATGTGGTGTGTTTAAATATCAACATTGAGGGACTAAATCCCACAATGTGTTTTAATCCGTGGCTTGAAGACTTGAGCAACATTTTTAATTATGTTTTAGACTCACCCAGCCACGAAAGTCATAGTGTTTGTATAAGCATTTTGATCTACCTTTGCTCTCTGTCCACCTGAGAAAGAAGGGGAAAAAACCCTGGAAAAATGGAGTCATATCTAGCAAACTGGCAATCCA
>JAJKFI010034565.1:0-47103 GCA_029204185.1 Lerista edwardsae | reverse complement strand
GTGTTGCAGTTTCACACCACACACTCCAGAACTGGTTGAAACTGGCATTCCGTCTCTCCGTCTCCAGAGCAGATAGGACACCTGCGTGTCCTTGAATCCTTGAGCTAATCAGCCTCCCAGCTTGGTAGTGCAATGTCTCTCACGGGAAACACTGGCTAACAAACACCCCACTCTCTCATGAGCTCATGGTGTTCTAAAGGTTACCCCATTGGTCAACATGGGGCACGGGGGTCTCTAAGTACCCACCTACCAGATATAGTCTGACTGCACCCTTTGTTCTTCTCTCTGTACCATGTGTGCGCTCAAACTGTGAAGAATACGCTGAAACGCCGCTTGTACGCGGCAAGCCTTCGCCGGCTTTTGCTAACCGGCAAACTAAACTTCTCATCTTCTCACTTTCGCTACTGAAACCAATAAAATGGCTTTGATGTTCAAATGTAGCGATCGCTTCGTTCCTCCGCTCCGATCGCGCTAGGCAAGCGCTGAATGGGTCCGCGAGCCTCCAACTCTGCTATAATTAACACAAATCCACAACATGAAGGAACACCTTGACATCCTTGGCCTTGAGCAAATCACACCAGCTCAGCTCCAGAAACCAACGCTGCTTGGAACAGCAATAATCCTTCAAAGATCTCTCTGCGATTCCCAGGATGCCAAATTGCAGACTGTAACCAGCCCAGCATAGGTTATGATGAAGAAGTAGAATAATGGCTAGCTTACATCTCACAAACTGAGCTGTAAACCCTGGGATGGGACGGGGCGCAACAGAAGGAGGGCATTCGTGGCTGGGCCCCCTTCTTGTGCGTTTCAGTCCACATGCAATTATTCTTTAGGAGTGCTTGTTTTCTTGTTACTGGCCAATTCTATCTATGGAGTGACTCTTGTTCTAAGTAATGTGTTGGCAGAGGCAGATCTAAGGGAGGGCAAAGCTCTAAGTTTTGCAAGAAGCCTTACCTTGCAGTGGAAATCACTCCTCTCCTGCACCGTTTTAGCCAATCCTCACAGGGAACAGCAACATCTTGGCGTTGCTTACTGGCTACAGCAGCAAGGGAGAGGAGGGATTTACATGACAGGGTAAGGCTTCTTGCAACACTTAGAGCTTTGCCCTCCCTGTAGATCCGCCTCTGTGTGTTGGGCCTGCGAATTTGGTATACCTGCCAAAGGCATGAATATGTTTCTTTCAACAAGAAAAGGGTAGCATGGGACTCTCAAGTCTATTTTAATTACTTTGCTACCGACAGGTGTGTGGTGTTTCTTTCCCTCTTTTTTTTTGTTTACGGAATCACCATACATGCTCTTAAAAGACACAGCTTCTTTTCTATTTCAGAGCATGAGAAGCTGGATCAGGCCAATGGCTCATCTAGTCTGGTATCTGGTGGACAACCGGGTGCCTCTGGGAAGGCCACCCACAGGCCACGAAGGCACCAGCCTCTCCCGCTGTTATCCAGTGGAACGTTGGAACATGGAGGACTAGTATAGCCATCATGACTATAGCCAGTGATGTCATGCAGGGGGTACACGGGGGTACGCGAGTACCGGTTCCTAGGATTACGGCTGGCCCCACCCATTCGCCCGCCCACTCGTCGACTCCGCCCCCTGCAACGTTTGAATTTCCTGCATGTTTGAGTTGCCTACATGTTCTCAGAGCCAGGCAGGCAGGCAGTCTGCAAGCGGAGCCTTGCCTTGCCTTGCCACTGAAAAATGAGCTGCTCAGGGGTTGCTCTCGAATACTTTTGGAACTGTTGGGTCACTTTAACATGATGCCAGTCCTCCTTAACATGTTCTGGGGGTTCTGTGGAATACTGTTGCAACTGTTGGGTCAGTTTAAAATTGTCTGAGGCCTCAAAAAGGGCTTTTTTCATGTCACTTCCTGCGATAACATCACTTCCGGCTTATGATGTCACTTCCGGTGGGCGGGTCCCGACACGTGCCAATCAAAAGTGAGTACCTGTTCTTAAATCATTTAGATGACACCACTGACCATAGCCCAGTAGTTAACAAACTTTTGAGCCCCAGGACCCATTGTTTAAGATGACACTCTATCAGGACTCACCTAGCTTTTTGTCACTTAGGGCACAACATAGTTGCGTCAGTGATACATCATTATGGCTCCCAGGCCAATGTAGCTGTAGCGCCGCCTGGGAGCATGGGTGGAGAGCCACCTTTGCGCTAGCCGAAGTCAGCTGACACAGGAGCAGTTCTGGGAGGAGAGAGGGAAGGTGGGAGGAGTAACTAGGTGGGGGCGGGCACACTGGTGACATGCCGGCCCACGAAGGAGGCAAGTTTGGGATGCGGGCTGCATCCAAGGCCTCATCCCCGGGTCACGCGGCCCCAGTTCGGGCCATGTAGCTTCCTCCGACCTGCACAAAAAAAACCCCCACAAAACAAACCTCTCAAACGATTCCTCCACTGCACAACAAAATCCTAGGAATTGTAGGTTCCAAAAGGATGTTAGAGATCCGTATTCTCACCCTCTAAAGAAAACTGCAACTTCCAGGGTTTTCTGGGAAGAGGGACCAAGTGAACTCTGTGGTGCAGATACCTGTTTTTTTAACAAGGTCCACTGATTTCTTTAAAACAGACTTCAGGCCACCTAAAAGCAACATGAGTGATCATCCTCCCCCTAAATTTATATCTGTGAAAAGGGTAAGAAAATATGCAATTGGGGCGTTTCAAAGTGAATACCTGAAAGCGAAAGAATGAGGAAATGTCACTAGTTTTCCCTGCCTTTGCTATCCAGTGTATAATTATTACAGGGCTCCATGTCAGTGGCGTAAAGGCATTTAAAAAACACACTTTTCTTAGTCCCTGCATATTTCTAACCCAAGTGTGCTCAGTTACAAATAGCTTCATTGGGAAAGATTTTGCTTAATAATAGAGACTTTCCTATTTTGAAAAAAAAAAACAGAAGGTGCCCGCTTTATGATGGGCTCACAATGTGATTACATCACTTTGCAATGGACTCTCTGTGGCAGAATAAGACACACTATGTGATGTGTTATTCCCAGTAAGGTAGGGTACAGCACATGCTCTGCACATCAATCCCTGGCGTTTCCAGATAGGGCTGGAAAAGGTCCCTGTTGGATACGGTGGAGAGCTGCTGCCTGAGTAGCACTGAATCAATGGCCTGACTTGGTGGAAGGTGGCTTTGTACCTTCAACATCTGAAGAGGACTTATTGCAAATGTCTCTTCTCCTGAGAGGGCTCCACCATCACCACCCTACCCTGCTCAGAATTCCTCCACACTTTTCTTGTCACTGAAACCCATATCTCTGCCTCCACCTCTCTCTTAACCTGCTGGTTCTTATCTGGCAGCATTCTAGTCATTCCCCCCCCCTTTGCCACCAAGTCCCAAGAACCTTCTAGCAAGCAGAGATTGAAGTCACATAGCTGGAAACTGGGATGGAGCTCAGCACAACCCGAGTTTGTTGTGAATGTTCACTACAGCTGGTTGTTGCACCTCAGTTCATAAATGCTGTTATTTGGGAAATTATCTTGCTTCCGCTACTGTGGAGTAATGCACAGTGAGCATTGGAAAATGAAACCAGAGTAAAACAGCCACACAAAGGAAATGCACAACCTATCTGCAGAGGTGGTGGTGGTGGTTGTATGTCACACACATCCATGCCCCTAGTGAGAAACCTTGACGAAAACTGTAGAAGTTGTAAATTTTTCAGTTGTATGTGACAGTCTCCAGAAAAGTTAAAAAGCCAGAAGCTAGCTATGCCTTGTAGCTGGAATATGCATGTACACAATGTACAAACATTGCACACAATGTTTGCCAGCAATGGGAACTTGAGCCAGGTGACTCGAGTCGCAAAAATTGCAGTTTTCGCTGACTCGAGTTCACTCGAGAAACCCATGCCATCCCAAACCGAGCACTGACTAGGAAATGAGTCAGCAATCTCGGGAACTTGAGCCAGGGAGTCTGGGTGAGCTCAACTACTTTCTTGTGCCACTTCCCCATCACACAATAAACCTCATGCAGCAATCTGGAAGGCACCATGTGGTCGTTGCGAGCAATGGTAGGTTCCCCTTCCAGCCAGAACACCATGCCTGAGGAGAGGAGGAGCGATCCCCCTCAGCCCTGCCTGCCTGCCTATGTGTGCCTGCCTCAGCCCATAACAATTGTTCTTCACCTTGCCCAGCAGGGCGCGCCCAGTACACCATAGACTGCAGCGTGCAGTCCTCCTCCAGTCCTGATCCTCCTCCACAGTTAGTTACCTGGGAGGGGCGGAAAAAAGTCATCGAATGACAGGCTGGGACTAGTTTTTTCTTTTTTTCATTCTTCTGAGTCTATCTGCAGTTGTGATGTGACAGTGTGTGTGAGGGTTATGATTGGAAGTGCAATGGAGGCAAAGAGCTAAAGCCCTTCTGCACATCACCAGCTTCATAGCATTTTGGGTCCCTCTGGCAGACTCTTTAGAAAAATAAAACCAAAAGTCCACAATACATGATACATGTTTGCCTTAACATCTGATTAAACTCATAAAGGACTAAAGTAGAGACTACTCCAGGAGCCTGGACTGAATTTGCACAATGCTATTGATGTGTAGATTTTCAACTGGCATGCCGTGGCACATTGGTGCACTGCAGAAGATCTATAGGTCTTCGGAGCACAGATCTTTGCAGCCCTTTGGAGCATAGTGAGTGAAAGCTGCTGTAAAACTCTGAGGCACTGTTTCTTGGGCAACTATCTGGAGTAACCAATTGTTTCCCTCTTCCTCTGTTCTTCTGTTTGTTTGTCTTTCTTTCTTTTTTTTTTTTAATAAAATATGTTTATGGAATGAGATAATGGAATTAGATATTGTTTTCTAACAGCTCCACCTAAAATGCCAATAAAAATTATTTTGCATCAGCTGCATCACCTACCAGTGGGGCAGAGTTTGCCATGGATTCTTAGTTGGTTTGATGTTGCAGCCTGGAACATGACTAACGGTCATGGTCATTTTCAGTTTGGGGCAGATTGTTTGATCTGGCAGTTGACAGCTTTCAAAGCCTAACTGGGTCCATCACAAATTTCTCCCTTAAGTACACTTGCTATAGGCTCTGTTTTTAAGTAAATGGGCAGCGCAATCCTGCCTCCCACGCAGCGCCGGCACAATGGGGTTGAGCCGGCACTGCGCGCTTAGCGCTGACGCAGGGGCACCGATTGGGTGCCCCACGTCGGCACTAAGGCCACAGGGCCGGTACTGCTGGCAGCACCGGCCCTGTAGCGCCTGCGCAGCGCCTCCCTTGCGTCGGCCAAAGCTGGCTGGCGCAAGGGAGGTGCGCTGACAGCGCACCCCGGGGATTGGTGGGAGGAAGGTGGAAGGGACGAGGGCAGGCCTCGGCCCGTTCCAGAGGCTGTGTGGCCTAGATTTGGGCCGCACAGTCTCCTCAGATCTGCGCCCACTCTTTAGCGGGTGCAGATCTGAGGAGCGCATAGGGGAGGCTGGAGCCTCCCCTACAGTAAGGGAGCGCACACTCCATTGCTGTGGAGAGGCTCCAGCCTCCCCAACCCAGCGTTGGATATGGCGCTGGCCGGTTGGCCTTGCCATTCCAGCATTGGGTAGGATTGCGCCCATAAAGGAGTTCAACAGACCCTAATGGCCTTCGCCAGATTACTTACTCTGAGTAAATGGGGGGGGGCAAAGAAAGACTGAAAAGGTAAGCTCTGGACTGCAATGCTCAGCTCCAGCAAGGGCTGTATGAGAACATTTGGCAGATGACATGAACCTGCCTAGGGACTCTGGTCACCGCAGAACAGCTGGAGAATGGCTTGACTTGCTGGAGAGATGGGACAAGGGAGGAGGCTACACTTATCCCTTCCTTTGTCACATTCCCCAAGTTCAGCATGGGGGTCTCTGGTGGGATACATAGGACACCTCTCTGAATTCAAGCAAGTAAATGAGTTCAGCCGTGTCCACTATATCCGTTTTTGCAGTTTCACATTGACTTGGTTTTTAAAAAGGCAGTGAAAATGTTATTTTCCTCATCTGTTTTTTCTTTTCTTTTTGAGCCTCAGTAACTTTCTAATCTATTCTGCTCACAGCTTCTGTTTTTGATTATTTGGTGTTTGGTACTTGGTGCATTGTTTTTATTTACTGTCACAAGTTGCCTTGGTGTGCCTTTGACAGGGGTAAAATGTCAGCCTAGAAATAAATAGAAAATCCATGTCCTTTGGCCCCCTGAATCACCTTTCTCCTGTTAAACCCCCCCCCCCAAGCCATGGTTCCCAAATACATGTTTGCTGCATCATGGAGAAAAGTACTTGTGGGAAGGGGTGTGGGGAACATGCAAGTGGAAAAAGGGATACACACACTCACCCTCAGGGCGCAATCCTAAACTGAGTTAGGCCAGCATAAACTAAGCCAGCAAAGTTTGGCCAGCACAAGGGACACTGTAAAGTATGTTTGGACCACTCTCAGAGTCAGAGAGGCCAGCACACAGACATGAGCCATCCTCCCTGACCGAGAGTAGTCCAAAAACGCTTTATGGTGACCCTTGTGCTGGCTAAACTTTGCTGGTTTAGTTTATGCCGGCCTAACTCCAGTTTAGGATTGCGCTCTCACTCTCCTCCAGCGCTTTGCAGCTGTTTGGCAATCGCTGGCACTCCCAGACATACATCTCCTGCCAAATGTTTAGTTCAGAGAACTTTGAGAGAGAAAGGAAATAATTATACCGCGGTCAATGTGGAGCTTGCCACTAAATTGAGATATGCTGTAAAGGAAGAGGGGACTTTTAACATGTGAGTAAATCATTTTCTTGATCTGGCGTCAATTTCAACACACGTACATCTTTGTCAAAAGCCTCACGTTATTACTGATTGCATGGGGCCTCGGTCTGTGCTTCTCAAGTATAGGGTGTGTCTCAGTCAAGTTTAAGAACTTTTAAGGTTCACAGGGTTTGGGGTGGGGTGGGGAATTAAGCACACGCTATCTCCAAACCAATGCTATTTGCTATTTCCTGCAAATAGCAGGAAGATTTAGAAGAAGATTTAGTCGAGAGGGTTAATGCCTCCGTTTGCCTGAAGATAAGAGCTGAAGATCTGAAGGTCGCCAGTTCGGGACAGCCGGAAGTCTCTGTGAGCGGCAGACCTCATTAATTGCGACTGATTAACAGCTGAGCTTTGGCTATTGTGAGAGGGGGAGTTGTGCCGAAGTTCAGCCGCTTCTCTGGTGGGAGCAGGGAAGCCATTTATCAGCCAGCAAGAAGATAAACGGGTGGCCAGAAAGAAGGACTAAATCCAGAAAGAGCCATCTGTATGTGTGCAGTTCTTGAAAGATAGAACATTTCTGTAAACATTGTAAAAACCTTCGGGTTTCTGAATAAAGTCTGCCTATGTAAACCGCCTCGAATTATAGTCATTAGAGAAATCTGGTGACCTAAGAAAGGTGGTATATAAATCCAAGTATTATTATTTATTATTATTATTTCATTAGCTTAATTTTTCAGGACCACTGTGTCAGTATTCTAAAAACAGCAGTGGGAGACGGCAGCGTAGCTACCCAGGGTGGCACGGAAAGTATTGCAGGCGTCGCAACACGCCTTGCTGGCCCCTCCCACTCACAGTCACTCTAGCCATTCTGGGCAGTGACGGCAATTGCTACAATCCAAGTGGGAAGGGCTAGTTACAGAGCGTGTTTTGGCAACGTCTTGTGCTATCACTATAGATCTTTCCAATAAGTCTCCCATTAACAAGCTCAAAACTCAAAAGCAATGAGAATTATCACATGGCATAGCATGGTACTGATTTAGCCCCAATGATGGCAGCCCAACCAAGATGAGTTGTAAACATTTTTGTATCTCTGATCTGCTGTGATTGACTTCAGTGAAGAGCAGCCTATCATTTTAGTAAGTCCAATGAAGCAATCTGCCCTAATCTGCCTTGTTTGGCTAGCCCCTTGGAATTAAGAGATGGTAAACCAGTCATATAAGGGACGTGGTGGCCCTGTGGGTTAAACCGCTGCTGCTGGGCATTCTGACCTGAAGGTGGGGAGTTCAAGATTGCGCGACTGAGTGAGCTCCTGCTGCTTGTCCCAGCTCCTGCCAACCTAATAGTTCGAAAGCACCTAAACATGCAAGTAGATAAATAGGGACCACTTCGGTGGGAAGGTAACAGTGTTCTGTGTGCTACGGCATATACTCATGCCAGCCACATGACCACGGAAGCATGTCCTCAGACAAACGCTGACTCTACAGGCTTAGAAATGGAGATGGGCACCGCCCCCTACAGTCGGTCACGACTAGACCATTTGGTCGCGGGGAAACCTTTACCTTTAAACCAGTCATAGGAATTAGAGGATTGCCCTCATTCCATTTGTTTATGTTTCCATAAGTTTGTTCTGTCTTGTATAAGGGCCAACTTTAAGTTAGTTGAGTCTTGTGCCTCAGGGGCCCCTGTGCTAGGGTCATCTAGTCCATTAACTCACATGCAATTTTTAAGTGCACATTTTGATTGCTTTCCAATCTACCATAGAGATATAAAGTCTATAATGAAGTTTATTTATGTCTCTAAGATTCTACAGACCTTGGTTCTGAACCTGGGGTCCTGCAAAAAAAAACATGTTTTCAATTGGGCCCTGGATCTCCTAAGGCCAGCCCTGCCCTATATTTCACTTATCATGAATTCTGGTTTATCAGGAGAATTTCTAAAACTCATTCCAGAATTTGTCGGAATTACATTGAATTCCAAAATATGCACAGTTTTCACATTCAGCTCATGTGTACTTGCATCTTCTCTGTATTCTTGATACCCCAGTATCACCACTGTATACCAGTATACCAGTATACACCAATGATAAACAGTGCAAAAAAGAAAAATCAGTCTTGGTGTGATCATTTGGTTGATGGTCCCAAAAGTCGTATTGCAATGTGTACATGCACTGCTGCACATTGATAAACCCAGAGACCACCACAAGATCTTGATGCAATCATGCATATGATCACATCAAGATTGCCTTTTGCTGTTTTTCTCTTCAAAGAAAGCAGCACACATGCACATTGGTGATGTCAGGAAAGAGACACAACTGAATGAAAGGGTGCTTCTTCAAGCTGTCTCAGCAGAAAAGAATTCAGAATACTAAAAATGTGGACGATGTGAATTTTGGAAGCATCTCTAAACTGGTGTTACCTACCAGACAGCAGAATTCCAGTGTGATGTAACATAAAAATCAAGCAGAACAAAATGCTGAGAAATTGTACTGAACATCTTTGTTATGTTAGCAGTTTTCATTCAGAATTGTTCTGCCCCTGTATGTAAGGCTATTCAGACTTTATTGAAGAAGTCTTCTCAACCGTTTCGTGGTGATGAATGAGACGCACTGGGGAATGGCATCTACTGTACTGTGAAGTTAACTCTATCTTCACTAAATGCCAGTGATGAAGTCACCAAGGCAAAATAGATTCTTTGAGAATTTCATAACTGCGAAGCACAGAAACAGGGATAAAAAAAATGTCCTTTATTTTCAGTCTTGCTTGGAAATAATTATCCATGTTTCCCCCACCTTCCAAAGAAGCAAGACTGTATTGTATTGCTATAATATCAGCAAAAGAAAATACCAAAAAACATTTCCTGATATGACTGTGCCACTGCTGAATAAAGTACTTATTTCCTAGATGGCTATAATAGTTAGCTTTCAGGACCAGATTGTAAAAATTTAGTGTGCAGCCAGAATGTGCAACTGGTAACTCTCAGAGCTCTCTATCACAGCCTGTGGGTTGTTGTTGAGACTCCAGAGGATTTTGACTTCCATTCAAAAACAAGGCTCTGTGCCTGTTTTTGCTCATACACCATTACCAAATATTCTATGAACAATATAATAACAGCATCACCTCAGAAGGCTGACCCTGGAACTGAGAAGCATAAGAGAGACAGTTGATTAGTGAACCAAATGGCTCTGAAAAGCTCAACTGATACACAACCTGGGCTCTCAAACCTCTCGACACCATAGAAGCTGTGTCTTACCTATTGTGACTGGACAGAAAAGCAACACATTCAGAAAATGATACAAACACACTAAGTACTACTATTCCCATCGGAAGCCCTTAGACCAGCGCTCTTCAAATGGTGGATCATGACCAGTGGTGTCATTCAAATGATTTAGGAACAGGAACTCACTTTTGAGTTCAAATTCAAATGTTGAAATAAAAAGGAAAAAAAAACCCGGAAGCAGCCATGGAGCCCGTTAGGATCCGGAACACCCGTTCTGGTCCGTTCCCCCTGAATGACATCACTGGTCATGACCCATCATAGTGAGCATAAAAGGAACATTTCCCATTAAGGAAACGGTCCCAGAAATTACTGCCCGGCAGTGCCACAGCAACTGTAGCACTGTGAACATTTAGGGGCATGTGCCCTACCTGGATGGTCAAAGGGGTGTCCAGAAGGGTTAGGGAGGCCTACTGCCACCTCCACAG
Organism: Lerista edwardsae; assembly: GCA_029204185.1. NCBI lineage: Eukaryota > Metazoa > Chordata > Lepidosauria > Squamata > Scincidae > Lerista > Lerista edwardsae. The sequence continues at coordinate 36,702 of JAJKFI010034565.1, read as the reverse complement.
GCCTCCCCGATGCCTAAAATAGCTCCGTGTCTAGATTGGAGCTTACTTCCTGTTTCCTGCCAAAAAAATAAGTAAATAAGCTCTGATCAGGCCATGGGGCTATTTTAAGCATTGAGGAGGCCCACAAAGGTGGCAGTTGAACTCACTTTTGAACTCATTACCAAGGGACCCTTTGATAAAACAATGCTAATATGTGTGAAGGAGTAGCAAACTCATACATACTGATTTATTTTAAAACAATTCTAATTAATTATGTTATCACCTGGACTTCTCTACAGAAGGAGATGCTCCTGACAAATACAAGAATGTGCAGATTTTCCAAAGACAAGATCTCAATGCCAGTGATGGCCCATAGTCCAAAAGTCAACCAAGAAGTTTCATCATTCTAATAATGCCATTCTTTCAACAATACTGCAAAGGTTTACCCTGGGACTTGTGCAGGGGACCGTCATGTATCTCTGTGAGTCAGGTGACAGGTCAGCTTTTGTCACCAAGTGCTTAACCTTATGAAACACCATCTCTGGTTACCTCCTGAGGTATACCTCCTTGGAAATTCCTGGCTGTCAATTCAACCACAGAGAGGAATATACAAGCATTATATGTAAGCATTCTTACCTTTGATGCACTATAGAATCTAACAATATTTAACCGGTGAAGTCATTTTTGTTTCCAAATCCGTGTCGCAAATATGCTTGGGAACTTGGAACAGAAAAAAAAAGGAGGAAACAAAGCCCTTATTCATGACATCAGATTCAGCTCCATGGAAACGTGTTGTGATGACAAAAAAACACGCACATAGATTTCAAGGTCAGAAGTCACACTTAAAAGAATAGGCAAGAGAGAAACGGTTCGTTTAATGAATAACGTTCGCCGGCCTCAAAAGGGAAGATCGAAAGCGAGAAGAAACAAAGCACCTGAAGTTAAATACCCTCAAAAGTACTTCAAAACCATTTCATCTTGGAGTGAAGTAGCTCTTCAAGGAAGAAAGGTTCTGTAGGCCCCTCTTTGCAAGAAATGGAGGGAAAGCACATATATACCGTCAGAGCTGAAAGGAAGTGATTCCCCAATGGGCATGTCACTAGCTAAGACCTCTCAGCCGGGGAGTCTCTAAATGTTTTCTAAAAAGTAGGGGTGGTGAGAATGTCCATGCTTTTGCCCTCCCTCTGTGAAACTTCGCACATTCGCTGTGGTGAATAAACATGAGCATATGAAAATCATGGAGAAAATGTGGCTTGAGACACAAGCGTTGACAATGATTCAAATCCGCACTCTGCTTTTTGAAAAGATGTCTGTGTTTTGGAATGGGGAACACGGAGTGCAACTCAATTGATGGCGGATCACAATTGTGTGATGTGTGCAGTCTCCAGCATGTGATGCCAGCATGCAGAAAGGTAAACCTACTCAGGTGCCTCAGAAAGCTCACAAATAAGGCAATGCCAATCCGCACCACATCACCTGCATCAGTATATTGATTCTGACCGTGGAGGTACCACTTCATTATCTGAGCAAAAAACTCTTTATGCTTCTGTCTGCCTTGAATGTGTCAAATCAGTTGACATCACTAGTGTCCCTCTTCACACATTGTGATATCAAATTCAATGCACTAATTGTGTATCCAGAGTAGCAGTTTTCAAGTGGTGTGCCTCAGCAACTTTGAAGTGCTACAAAAGGTCTGCAGGTGTGCCGTGGGAGTTTGGAGTACAGCGTGTTTTCTTTTCTTCTTTTTTATTGTGTATGTTTAAAATTTTCAAATTAAAACAATTGCTGGAAAATTCTTCTGGGTTCTCCAACACTGTTTTTAGGGCAACTGTCTGTAGCAATGAATGTCTGTCTTCCTCTGCCAGCTCTGTCATTATTACTTGTCTTGAAACAAAGCTGCAGAACCCAGACAAGTCTCTTTGAAGTTGGAAGTGATATCACAAGAGGTGAGGGCCATAGAGAAGACCAGAGGTCAGTGTGCCCTGTGAAGAAAAATGTGGAAAATCACTTATGTAGAAGGCCACTTTGGGATTGAAGGAAATGTGGGGCCACCACTCATGGAAGCAGACACTGGAGAGCTGTGTCAAAGCTAGGGGGCAGGTGATGAAAGAGTAGCCAGTTTGGCAATGGGACAGGGGGTTGTTATGGCTATCACCCCATAAGGAAAAGGGGAAGATCTTTCTGGTCATCTGAGGTAGCACTTCTATCTGTATTGCTACCGGTGGAGTGGGTGGTGGTGGTAGCTAGGAACAGGGCCTTCTCAGTGGTGGCCCCTTGGCCTGGAATTAAGAATGGTTCCCTCTTTGGAGACTTTTTGCCAGGGCCTTAAGACCTTTTTATTTATGAAAGCGTTTAACTGATACTGTGGGCTGGCATTTTTATTGAGGTGTACAGTATTTTAATGTTGAGGTCCTGGATGTTTGTTTAGTTTTAATGTTTAATTGCTTTTAAACTTTTTTTAGTATTGTTTTTAATTGAATTGTATTGGTTTTATTTTTTTATATTGTTAGTCGCCTTTTTGTTTCCCTTCAAATTCTGTAGTAGTCCATGTGAGAAGTTCCAAAGTACCTAAAATAGGATGCCCATGAGAAATTTGATGACCCTTTTTGCCCTCAATACCTCAAAACTCTGGAACAGAAATTCTCCAAAAATTTTGCTTTAAGGCAAACTCAGTTGCCATTGTAGTGGCCCTTGGGGCCTTATCTAACACCAAGATCTTTGTTTCGCAACATATCCTTCCAATGTTTCACTAAACTAAGGACTTCTGAATTGGGATTAAAATTCCACATTATGTGAAATTTGATGGCACTCTAATTGTGGGGTCTAAACTAGTTTCTTCCTTTATTTGTTTGGGAAAACTCTATCCCACCAAGCCAAAATGTAGTCCTGCACTCATGTCCGGAAGCCAATGCAGTTTTAATATTCCTTGTTATCCTGTTCAATACCATGACAGGCACTTTCCCATGAAATTCCTGCGACCATAAATTTGCAATTTTTGTGCATGCCAGAAGACACTTAGCTGAGCACCCTTCTCATTTGGCTGCCTTGATGGAATGGAAAAATCGGTGGGGAGAGGTTGGATAACCACAATAGGTGGCCCACAATACATGGCTGGTGGTCTGTATTGAGCTTGGCGAGTCACGATTGTTTCAGGCTTGGCCCAGAGAGTTTCAGCCCTCTATCCATGTCACATGTGGTTGCAGGGGCTATGGGGTTCTCTTACCCCAGGGCCTGTCATGTGCTTCGCCATAAGAAAAGAATCGCAGGGCCATGGTGCTTTAATTGGTTGGGTTCTGCTTTCCCCTCTTTCTTCCTGCGCGTGAAAAGACATAACAGAGAACTAGCAGAGCAGAAGTAAGATGTGTTTTGTTAGTTGTCTGAAGCCCTGGGGCCCGGAACCGGATAAGTACTGATATTATGCCCTGGATTGAGCAAAAAGAAATCCATTTTGTTTCCCTACAAACATTTAGCCATTAAAAAAAATATGATAGAAAAAACAGGCCTCACTGTCTGCGGGCCTTGGTGTAAAGCTAGCATTGTGGAAGTGTCAGAATCATTAGCTCATCTGGCATACATTTTGCAAGCTGATGCTGCTTCTTTAATTCTCCCTGGGGACAACACGTCTGCTCTCCCCCTGTATTTTTTTTTTTAAAGGTTGAAGAAAGTGAAGTTACATTGCCACAGAAGCTGCTACTGCTTTAATGGCTAGATGGCATTTTGGACTGATGAAATACAATGACTGATACATGGAGAAAAAATGCTACATACCTGCTCTAATCCAGGGCACCCAGAGACGTTTGGGTGCGACTTTCCTTGGGCGTGTCTGAAATATTAAACCTTGGCAACAAGAGCCATTCTACATAATAAGCAGAATTAAGTGGCCAAATTCTGGACCGCAATCACTTCCTATTTCCTCCCCCCCCCCCATATTTTCACTCCTGTGACTGTAATAAATTGGCATATCCATGTGAGAATGCTATGTGACACTTCTCTTCCAGTTTATGGCACAGGAGCTTTTCTATATGGAGCATGAAAGAAATGTCAAGTCCCATTCTCAGTCAGAAGTGGTACAGTCCAGAACTCAACCACCTCATTTTCGATATCCTCAGATATAAATCTCTTGACTCATGATTCCTGGCACCATATTGCCCATACCTTGTCTGAAGCCAAGAAATGTGTACAGTAGGTTCACATTATACATGGGGGTTCAGTTCCTGGATTGAACCTTAATAGTGCTTGGTGCCTCCACATTTAATTCTCTGAGTACAAATATAGCTTTAAAAAACCTATTTTACATTTTGAACATGAAATAATAGACAGACACATGATAGAGTGCTGCAGATGCATTATGAATCAGTAGCTGAGGGGTGTCACATGGGTCACAGGACCCCAGGCGGCATTCTGGGGGGTGCGGCAATGCTGCACATGCTGCGGCCACCCAGATCATGTCCCCCCTTGCTGGCAACCACTCCCCCTCCAAACATAACTGGAGCTGTGCTCCAGTTGCAACCAGACGGTGTTCTGAGGCTTGGGGAGGCTGCATGCACCCTCCTGGCCCTCAGAAAGCCTCCGGAAGGCTAAAAATTGTCACTTCCTGGTTTTGGCCTTTCGGGGGTCCTTAGAAGGCCTTCTTAGGGTTGGGGAGGCCCATGGAGTTATTATACATTGGAGAAGCCATGACGTCACATTCTTGAAGCCATGGACGGAACAATATGGCTGACTCAGATCATCGCCGCGAAGGAGGAGGATTGCCGCGAATTCTTGAATAAAAATCTCCCTGCACGCGTGTAAAAGTTAATTTCAACGTCTTTAAGCATGCCTGCGTGTTCTGTATATGGGTGTGCGAATCGCTGTACGAAAAATGGGATTTAATTTCTGCGGAAAGATTCATGTATTCATATTACATCGGCTCAATAAAACGACCGTTCAGTGAGTACTGAACATTAACAGAATTTGTTTTTTTTTTTGGGGGGGGGGGGTGAGTGTAGAAGTTAAAAAAAATACTCTTAATAGTCTAGAAGTAAAAAAAAATTACTCTCATATTGACAACTACTTCTGTCATGCCAAATCTCTTGATTTTAATGTAATTTTCCTTCGCGGCGATGATCTGAGTCAGCCATATTGTTCAGTCCATGGCTTCAATTCGTCCCTATTAACTGCATGGGCAGGGCCAGGGGTTGGGGAGGCCGCAGGTGAACCTCCTCGGCCCTCAGAACAGACACAACTGGAGCACAGCTCTGATCTTGTTTGGAGAGATAAGGGGCGCCTACTTCCAGCTATGCCTCTGTTATGTATCACACATATCTGAACAGGTATGTTACTATGTTCATTCTGATTTACAGCATTGCAGATCCTCTACATAGAGATAAAAGGAAGAATAGAGAGCCCACCATTTCAATCTTCCTTACCCACCCCAACCAGAGTGACCAGATGTCATTACCATTCAAGAAAAATGTAGGTACATTACAAAATAAAAGCTAAAATCCCTTGTGTGTGTGCACGCATGCACGCACGCACACGCACACACTGTTGTACCGTTCTGACTAGAACATATTAGCATGTAGATTAGTGGTGAGGTCATATATATGACAGAACTGTACAACAGTGTCAATGGAGCAATTATTCCAGAAACTGGTAGCACTTCCTTCCATCTAAAACAGATCAAAATAAAGCACTGCCTTTTACCTTGACTGCCATCCTCGTCTTTGTCCCAGGCAGGTTGCAGAACGGGGGCCCCTTCAGCCGAACCCCAATATAGTTGCAAGCCAAACCTCAGTGGAAAACACTGAAGTGAATCCACTGAATGCAGCAGCACCACATGGGAACCACACGTTTGAAAAACCCAGCTTTCGTCATAACTATATAAATCAGCCCAGATGCATTTTGAAATGCTTCTCAAGGTCAGTTGAAAGTTTTAAGCATCCCCAAGAAAACCCTTTGGATGAACGTTTTCTTTGTTCTGATTTTATAAGCGCATTCTCCAAGCCAGGCATGCTTCACGTGGTTTCTGGTTTCACACTGAACACGCTACACAGTCCTAATGAGCATCAGACTTTATGCACCACAAATTGCCGTTGCTCTTCCTGCACACTGTTCTGAGGAATTCACCCAGATTGGCTTTCACAGCATCTTACAAACCATTACACACCAGATCAGGATGTTAAACACATCCATTTCACACACTTCACAGCAACAAATCTGGACCTGCCATCTTCAAGAGGGACTGGCTGCTTGACAAATGTCCCTGGATGAGACCCATTAACAGTTATTTTTATTTATTTTAAAACATGGATACCTTGCCTTGCTATTTAATAACTGAAGTACCAAGGCAGGCATTTGTTTCATCCACTTATTGTACTTTTACACTTCATGTAAACCTTTAAAAAAAAAAGTACTATGTGGAAAGAGGATCTCAGAGCCATCCTATGAACCCATTTGTTGCATGAAACAGGAAGAATGTCTCAGAATGTTCCAAGGCTCAGATGGAACTAGTCAGCTATTCAAAAACACAGCCCACAACCTCACCTCCCTCATCCCCAAATGCCATACTAGGTTAAACTCACAGCCTAATCCTAACCTGTGCTAGAATAGCTCACCTGCACTGCATCCAGTGGTGTCATTCACATGATTTAGGAACAGGAACTTACTTTTGATTGGCACTTGTCGGGAACCCGGAACCAGCCACGGAGCTCGTTAGGATCCAGAACACCCGTTCTGGTCCATTCCCCCTGAATGACATCACTGCCTTTGCCCCCCTAGGAATCCGGAGTCGCTCCCTTTAACCCTCTGAGTGCTGGCCAACCAAGAAGAAAAGCTCTTTGCAGAGGAATTGGGAGGGGGGAGGGAGAGTGAAGTGGGCGGAGTCAGCCCTAATTTTAACTAGTGAAACCGAGTTCCCCCTCGTTCCCCCTGCATGACATCACTGACTGCATCCTAACCATGTTAGATGGAGCAGCAGCTCAGCGCAGGGCAAGCTGTTCTCCTTGCCCCGGAGTAAGCCCCAGCCAGCCCTATGGGGCTGCTCAGATCTGTGCCAGCAAAATAGCAGGTGCAAGTCCATGCAGCCAGGAGCATCCTGAATTGGGGCCACCCAGCCCACCCAGCCCAACAGCCATATCTCATCTCCGCCACCCTCTCCACCCATGGCACCACCTAGTTACGCCCCCTGCCTGCCTCCGGCACGCCCTCCAGCCAGCCCAGCAACCGAATCTACAGTGCAGACACTCCTTTTGACCCGTTTGCAACAGCATCAGATTAGAATTGGTCAGGCTGGGCTTGAAGTGAAAATGGCGCACAAAGAAAAAAATTTCCATGGAGAGAAAAAAAATACCTCCATGGAGGTAGGGCTGGCACATGAGGAGATGCCTGAGGTGGCATGCCAAATGCTTCTCCCCCCTTACCCAATGATGTGCCACCTTCTGCTCCTCCCACTTGCTCGGCCCTCTCTTCCCCTCACATTTCCTCTTCCTCCCTTCCCCCCTTTTCATTTTCCAGTCCAGGGGGTGGAAGGAGGAGCAGCGGAAGCAAGTGGGCAGACAGAGATGGGCTCCCCCACCTCTGAGGTGACACCTTCTGTTGGTCACATGGGTGGTCCAGCCCTGAATGGAGCACAAGTCTATCAGTGTCTGCTAGTCAAAATAGCTATATGCTGTCTCCAGATTCAGAGGCTGGAAAGCAACGTGGGAGAAGGGTATCCCTACATCTCCTGATTCCCAGAGGCTTCAGGGTGGTCATTGTAGATAACAGGATGTTGTTATGGATATAGGATAACAGGATACTGATGGATCTTTGGTCCATTCTAGTGGAGACTTTGTTAAGTTCTTATCAAGTGCAGCATCCTCACCTGGTGCCAAAAAGACATCAAAATCTGTGCCGAGCATTCAAAGGCCTGAATGCCACAACCCAAAAGCTCTGTGCCTAGAAGTGTAATACACTGCCCTGGTGCCTAGGGCAGTGACGACCCAATGTCATGTGACATCACTTCTGGGTTCTCCCTAGAGGAGGGATGCTTGCTACAGTGGATTCACCACCCGATCCTTCTGCACAGGAGAAGGTGTGCAAAGCCACCAACCTCCTCCGTAACTACGCAGAGCCTGAGGGGGCCATCATGCACACACACCCCTTGGCGTAGCGCCTGAGGCAGGTGTCCCTCAGGCTCCACCCTAGTTATGGTTCTGCCTGTCTCCCACCACCACCCAAAGACCAAAGCACTGGAAAAAAAGAGTGAACCTGTATGAAATTACAACTACACCTTGCATTGTAAATTTAAATTATTTTAAGCTTCCTTGGGGGTCTTTTTCTGACTGAAAAGTGAGCTATATGTGCCTCGACATCATAATAAAAATACATACCCCTGGACTTTACTACTCCAAAATGAAACAAAATTCTGTATTTGTATAAACTTGCCTGTGGTAGTTTCATAGGGTTCTTTGTACAATGTCTGTTTTAAATGCTAAAAAGTTACAGTAGCTTTTTTTAAGTGCTTGAAATACAGATTCTAGAAGCAGTCAAAAGGTTAATCACCATTTTCAAATCTCTCTCGGCTTTTTAGGTCTTTGATTATTGAACTTTTGAAAGAATGAAGCCTGCTCAATAAAAGCATAATTGCATTGCTATATTTGTTCTTCCAGCTTCCCCTCTTGATTTTGCATACCATCATCTGATTTCCTCATTCTTGGTGTTTAATCTGACAGATCAGAAACCAGGGTTTAATCGTAGTTGGTTGGTGCAGTATAGACCTGCAGAAAGGAGAGCCAGTAAAATTACTACCATGTAGTAAGTTTAACATTCAATTAGGCAGCAAAACTATAAAGCTACACCCACTGTAATTTCCAGCAGGGGAAGGTTGGCCATGTTATGTTTTCCTGACCACAGATTTTTGAGAAGGGGTTTCATGGCTGGCTGGATGCCAACAGGACTTTTTCACTGGGTCAAAAGCACTCAAAACAATGTCCCTCTTCTGGCCAAAGTGATAGACATGGCCCAAATGATGAACGGATTCCACTGGTTGGAATTGCCCAAATAATCCTAAGTAGCATTGTGGTTCTTTAACCCAAAATGTTTCAAACTCCTGGAAAACCCAGTGAAGACTAAAAGCAAAGACTGAACATTTGTTTTGTCATTGCTCTAAAAATAGGTACTAAAAATAGGTGTTTTTAAAATGGTTGTGTGATACCTTGCTCTACCTATCACTTTACTGGCGCCAACTTTAAACTTTAGTATCAATTATCTGAAAGGTATTCAAAAACTACTAAGAGATTAATAGCCCAACCCTATCAAGGGCCTATGACAGCAAATCTTAGAATCTGCTATGATAGGCCCCATTGCGGCTACGTAAAATCCGTGCTGCCATTGCATGTGATGTGCACACCAAACTCACCCAGATGCTCTGCTGACCCAGATAAGGTGGCAAGGGGGGGGGGTTCCCAGGCAGTTTGTGGTTGGTTCTGGGGAGGTTTGTGGTGGGGAGAGAGAGGAAAGCGGATGGGGAGCTCCACAGAAAAGGTGCATGCTGGATTCTATCCCAATTTTTTCAACCCGCCCCTCTACCGTCCTCTCCTAGGACTTACATCAAAAAAATAGCTGGCGTGGGGCCCTGGCATCCTATAGGTGACTAAAAAAAGATTTTTATGTATCTCTTTTGTATTTTGGAGCATTTTGGATTTCTGGATTGGGGGTGCTCAATTTGTAGTCTCTGTTTGGATCCAACCCAACATTGCCAAAAGCACCAAGCCACTCCTCCAAAACACTGGGGAGAACTTTGTAATTCCAGCCTTCATGTTCAGGCATATCCATTCACAACAGAGTCAAGCCGCCTCTGCCCCCATCCCCATCAAAGATTTAATTTTCAATGTTTTAGAGAGAGGAGGATAAACCATTAAAAAAATAAATTCTTAATAGTGAAAGAAAAAAAATACATTTAAAAACACAATACGAACATAAGAACATAAGAAAAAGCCTTACTGGATCAGGCCAAAGGCCCATCTAGTCCAGCTTCCTGTATCTCACAGTGGCCCATCAGATGCCTCAGGGAGCACGCAAGACAACCAAATACTAGTGTCCTGATGTGTCCCCTGCATCTGGCATTTTAAAGTAGATTATTATTACCCTTGCACCACCCCCAAGGAAAACACCAGACTGAGGTTGGGGTTTAATTTTATTAAGCACAATGTAAATCATGTAACCTGCTGAACACCCATCCCTCCCTCGCCAGTCTGGGGTAGGCAAAAAAACTGCCATCCATAATTGGCCAATTTGGATGACAGAAAAAAATTCCTACCTAGCCCTCATAATGAGCAACCAGCTAATCTCAGACTGGACATACCCATCATAGCCAGTGGTGTCATCTAAATGATTTAATAACAGGTACTCACTTTTGATTGGCACGTTTTGGGACCCGCCCACCAGAAGTGATGTCATAAGCCAGAAGTGATGTCGTGGCAGGAAGTGACATGAAAAAAGCCCTTTTTGAGGCCTCAGATGATTTTAAACTGACCCAACAGTTGCAACAGTATTCCACAGCACCCCCGGAACATGTTAAGGAGGCCTGGCATCATGTTAAAACCCCAGAGCAACTCATTTTTCAGTGGCAAGGAAAGGAAAGGCTCCGCTCGCTGCCTGCCTGCCTGCCTGGCTCTGAGAACATGCAGGCAACTCAAACATGCAGGAAATTCAAACGTTGCAGAGGGCGGAGTCGACGAGTGGGCGGGCGAATGGGCGGGGCCAGCTGTAATCCTAGAAACCGGTACTCGCGTACCCCCGCGTACCCCCTGCATGACATCACTGATCATAGCTTGTAACCAGTGATGTCATCCATCAGCACCAACAACCGGAACGCACGGTTGAGTGGCAGCTCCCCACCCCCGTGCGGAGCCTGGCCACGCCTCCCTGCGCCCGTAATAGCTCCATATCGGAGCGAATCAAGTGCAGGGGAGGGCAGGCGGGCCAAAAAGCGTGCGGCATCTGCCACACAATGGCGCCCCATCACAGCCCATCCTCGGAACAAGCGGTACAGCGTTCCGGACCATCCTACCCAGATGACATCGCTGCTTGTAACCTGTAATGGAGTTTTCCTCCATAAATTTGTCCAATCCCGTTTTAAAGGCATCCAGGCCCAATGCCATCACCACATCTCGCGGCAAGGAGTTCCACATTCTAATTACACGCTGAGTAAAGAAATACTTTATTTTGTGTGTTCTAACTCTCCTAACACTCATTTTTAGAGGATGGCCCCTGGTTCTGGTATTGTGTGAGAGGGGAAAAAGATTCCCTTTGTCTACTCTATCCACTCCGTGCATAATTTTGTATGTCTCAATCATGTCCCCCCTCAGGCGCCTTTTTTCTAGACTGAAGAGCCCCAAACGCTCTTTATTTATTGTACGAATACACAACAATTGCAAACAGAAATTGAGATATATGTTTTCAAGCCCATTACATAGGGAAACTAAAATGTTTTTTTTACCAAAAAAAAAAAAAAAGGAAATAAATAGGTGTGGTGGAATATAAAGTTGTTTAAGCTATCAGTGCTATTGCTACATATACATGCTATGTGTATACATCTAGGAAAGGCTTCCAAACATCCACAAATATATGTGTTTGCAGTTGTTGTCTGTAAGCCATTTGCTCAAAAGTTGATATTATCAAAAGGACTTCAAACCACTGACAAAAAGTGGTGTGGGGGGCACTTATCCATCCTGTTTTTCAATATCATTCTGCTTCCTTGCTTGGCCATAGAAGTCCATTTCTGCTATGCCACTATTAATTTCCATGATGCCAGTAAATGAGAGGAAGTTGAGCCTAAAGCAGTAGTTCTCAGACTGTGAGCCATAGCACCCTAGGGAGTCGCAGAAACCAGCCACGAATGCTGCAAAATCCTCATGGAAAACCCACCGCCCTATACAATGCATACGATTGTTGCCCTAATGGGGAGCCACAGCCAGTGCTCCCAGTAGGGCAAGGGAGCTGCCAGTTGAAAAAGCTTGGGAATCACTTACCTAAAGAACAGTAATCCCAGCAAGCTCACACTTGAACATTTTTTAAAGGCATATCCAGAATTTCCCCACGGCGTAGCCAGAGGGGGACAGAGTGGTAAGTATCACTAGCTCCGCAACACACTGTGCAAGCAACCCCCCCCACTCGCCATCAGAACAATTCCAGACAGCGACGGCAAGTCAGAGGGGCCACTTACATGGCTTGTTGAGCACTTGCAGTACTTGCCGTGCTGTTCCCCCCCTCTGGCTACACTAATGCCCCAAGGGAACAACATGAGGACAGTGATTTATCTGGGGAGTGGGGCTGTTTGTAGCAAAGATGTACCACTGGAGTGTGTTTAGAGCACACCGGGAAGGAATTGGGAAGTGAATCAGGCAAAAGAACTGGGGCCCTCGCGGACTGCAATAGCCTGTCTGCTGCTGAAGGAGTGATTCAAAGTTGACACAATAGGCAAAAGGGGAAGGGATGCTGGGACTTGCCTGAGAACTCAACCGTAGGCCAGTGCTGAAAGATCTTATTCTGAAGGAGCCTGAATTGTGCTGACGTTGCCAGTGAAAGCGATTCCACCCCTGTGCACACCGAGGGCGGATGACTGCATTCAGCATGGCCCCACACAGCTCTGCAATGAAGTCATTCAGTAGCCTGATTAAAACAACATCTTCTAATTCTGTTTTTGTTGTAATTTACAATCACTTACCAGCCATCTTGGAGGTGAACACAAAAAATGTGCTAAAGTCGCCAATCCAAGGGTTGGGTGTCAGAGGAACACTTTTGTTCCCAGAGGGTGAATTTATTTGGGAGGCTGTTCATCAAAGCCCTACAGAGTAAATCTCCTGTTAATTGCCTGATCTCCCTGTTTCTCCAAACCTGTAGTACACTAACTTAATTGTAACTTACTCCAAGATCTCAGATTTATTTTTACCTCACGTTAGTTCATAAAAGTGCATTGTCCTAGTATATGTTAAGCCAGGCGAGTGCCACAGACACACATTACTGGCAAAAATAAAATATGTCCATCCCTGCATTAACCAAAAACAGTTGAGAACCTGCAATGGGAATTAAAGAGGGAATAGTTATTGCCTTACTTTTTTCAGTCATTTTTGTACTTTAAAAAAGAGCTTTGGTGTTGTCCTTGACCAAGGTACATCAGTGGTGTCACAGTGTGCGTCACCAGATGCAAAAGGTTAGCATGTCACTCCCATGATAGACCTCCTTCAGTACCAGACCATACAGAATAAATTACCATATCATATGTGCAACCTAAATGCAGTGGCATCACTAAAGTTCTATTTCTTTGTTTTAATATTTAACAATAAAAGTCGCCGAACAAATCAGTAGCCAACAAAAAAACCAGTGGCCATGGCTCTGAAACACTAAATAATACTTCTAGTATTAGCTCTGATACATGGAAATGAGACCTCAATCAATCAATCAATCAATAGGTACTTATATACCGCTTTTCAACACGAAGTTCACAAAGCGGTTTACAGGCAAATAGTAATAATAATAAAATTAAATGGCTCCCTGTCCCAAAGGGCTCACAATCTTAAAAAAAAAAAAAGGCAAACCACCAGCAACAGCCACTAGAAAGACTGTGCAGGGGTGAAGAGGGACAATTACTCTCCCCCTGCTAAATATAAGAGAAACACCACTTGAAAAAGTGCCTCTTGCCCAGTTAGCATAACATATTAATACTGTATTGGTTTCCTGCTGTGCCATAACACCACCTCATTGGCTCTCAGAACAATCAGTCTCATTGGTCAGTTTTGAGTTAAGGAAATCAGCATTTTGTTATAGGAGGCAGCTGTGTTTTCTTTGTCTATTTTTTTTTTTGCTGTAACATTTGATAAATTGCATATATTTCAATATTGTTTGTTTCATTGCATTCTGTTTGTTGCATTGCATTGCATTGAATGATATACAACATGATGGTATTCGAAAGTACAAAGATTTTACCATTTTAGTAAAATCCCCCTAATGACACCACTGGGGCACATGCAATCAGGAGTTGGGAGGGCAGATCTTCGGGAATAATTTAACAGAAAAATGAAGATCTTCATTTCTGCCAGCAACAGGTCATTCTAGGGGCTTCCTTTTTAGTGGAAATTATGTGAATAGCATCCATTTCCAGGTGGGGAGACAGGTAGACCCAATGCCGAATGGAAAAGGATGCTCTGCTGGAATCTTGGTAGGTCTGCCTTCGCTCCCACTTCCTTTTCTCCCAAAGGGCAGGGGAAGGCAGTGAAAGGAGCAAGCTTGTGAACACCACTGAGCTTTTTGCAAGCAGTTGAAATGATCACTTGCAAGGAGGTTGCATTTTTGCAGATGTTTGATTGGAACACAAAGACTCAGCTCCTTTCAAGGTGACTGTTGTGCTCATGTATCCTAGATCAGTGGTTCTCAACCTTTTTAGCATCAGGACCCACTTTTTAGAATGACAGTCTGTCTGGGATGCACTGTAAGTAATGCCATGGCCAGAAGTGCTGTCATTGTTATGCCAGAACCTGCGGCTTTTCTGAGAATGCAGCAAAAATTTGGGTTATTTCTCAGCCATTTTCCAATAGCAAAGTGAATCAGAAAGGAAAACGCCTATATACAACCTTGACCTGAGCAAAACAACCACACAGCCCTCCCCTTTTCCAGCATCCCGTCTTCCCATATTTTCAATATGGCTGCCCTAGGGGCTTCACAACCCACCTGAAATTGGCTCGTGACCCAGTTGTGGGTCCTGATCCACAGTTTGGGAACCACTGTCCTAGGTCACATGGGAAACTTCTCAGACTGGTGCTTGACTGAATTTGAAAGATACTATGAAATGCCATTTAGTATCTATCACCTTAGATTTCATCCCAAGAGATGCCCACAAGCCTAACATCATCACGTTTCAAATTCAAACACAAATTTCATGGTGAAAATTCTGCATTCAAAAGATATTTTGGTCAAATTTCAAATGTTTGAAATATCAATTTTAGTACTACATCAGTGTTGGGAGGGATACTCCAACAGAAAAAGTACCTGCTTCCCCTTTTTAGTTCTTCAAGGCAATTTAAAGTGATCTTTTAGACTCAAAATCATAAAGCATTATTTTGCAACTACAGTGAAGTTGGTTTTTCCTTTTTCCACAAAGATTTAGAAAACTCAGTGGGGAAAAATCAAAACCTTCAAGACCTTTTCTATCCTGCGGCCCTTTTCTGTACGCACCCATGGTCCTGAATTGCCTTTCCTCCGATTGGCTGATGACATCATCTGCTGGTTATTCCCCTTCTTCTACGCCCTATTTTCCTTGGTCTGTCTTAGACGCAACATCTTCCTGTTGGCTTTGGATCCAACTCGTATTTTTATTGGCCAGAACTTGCAACCTTGAAAATATAAGACTATTTTCAGCAAAAGTGCTCTTTTTCCCCTCCGTGTTTTTTCAGAGTCTACAGCCACACCCCTGACCTTTCTCCTCCAGCCACCCCATTAAATAAACAAGCAGAAGAAATGTGTTATTTCTGTTTCTAATGGAGGTTAATACACTTTGGGGCGGGGGTTGACAATGATTATTGGATAAAGCAGAAACAAAGCTGCAAAGATTTCAAAAAGAAGTGCAGTCATTTTGAGGATCAAAACCAGCTTTATATACAGGCTCACTTGAGGAGCGTAGCACTTTCCCTAAGGCAACGATTTTCATCCCATGTGCTGTGGTAAGTGTGGGATGGGAGTTTGGAGTACAGTGGTTGGAAATCTTCCAGGTTCTAGGGCACCTTTGTAGTAATGAATTGTCCAGCACTGCCAGCAAAGGAAGAGAGACAATTTGTTACTACAGACAGTTGCCCTAGAAACAGAGTCACAAAACCCGGAAGAGTCTGCCAGATGCCAGAAGTTACATCACAAGACACAATTTAGCTAGCACAAATCTGAGTAGCTGAAGCATTATTTGGGGTAAGGGAAAAAAAATATCCCTTTACTCCAAGGAGAACTCCAACTTCCTCCTTACTTGCGCTGGATAGAGTGGGATACAGTGGAATCCGGATACAGCCATTTGGCCCGCAAGTTAGGATCGAGCTGTTAGTTTCCCATCTCCATATTTTACTAAAAAATTTTCTTTTTTGTAATCCAAGTTCTATTGGTTCCTCTTCCTAAGAACCTCAGAGCACAATATGTTGGTCACCCTCTCGCTATCAATGGACCAACCACATGCAAGACAGTTTAGGTTGAGAAAAAGTAACCTAACCCTAGACTATCCAATGAATTTTGATTTGAACACAGGCCTCTCTCTCATCCATGTCTGATTTGCTACCCACTGCACAATATCTTGGCATGAAAACTCTTTGCTCTCTCAATAGAAACCCACCCTAGCCAATATATAGCACTGAAAAATACAACCTTTACCAAGGATCTCCAAACTATGGCCCACAGGCCGGATCCAGTGTACAAGGAAAGTCTTTCCCATTGTGAGTGGTGCGGATCATTCCATTGTCTGCCTCTGCTAATGCCACTCGCACTGCCCAGAGAGACACTCTGGGCAGTTGTGTCTATCGCCACTTGCCCCAGCAGGCTGTTCACCCAGATTTCTGAGCAGATGCAACTGCCTAGAGAGTCCCTCTGGGCAGCACGAGTGACATTAGCAGTGGCAGCACAACAGGGAAGTGTCTGCATCGCTCCCCCAGGGAAGGCTTTCCCCATACACAGTGGTCCTCAGTTTGGAGACAGCTGACCTATAAAATAACTCTACCCAATTTCTGGAGCACCTGGGTGTTCCATACTGGTTTTTTTTGGCTTAAATTATTTGAAAGATCTAATATGATCACAGAACTGGGTGATCTGCTGATGAATGCAGAAGACTTGACAGTCCTTGATTTTCTCCTTTCCATCTTGGGAAGCTTCCCACATTCACCATAGTACAAATTCTACATGGTAATTTAACAGACTGCCTCTGCCTGTGCAGACATTTGAGTGCATAATTGAAGGCCAAAGCTTAATACTCAATTAGCAATATGTTTTTGGCTGGCATGAGAGCGACGCTGCAATCATGACATTATAGGGCACTCACATACTTTGATGTGGTCTTAGTATAACAACACGCAAAGCAGAGATGGCATCATTTTGTCCAGTTGAAATGGTGGCAATGAAGTCTTTTTTTTTCTTTCCCCCATTGGTTCAAACAAACCTTCCCATTAAAATAAATAAATGGTTCTTGAAAATTCCACTTATTCAAACGTGCTGAGCTGCTACCAGAGAGGCAACTTCTGCAAGCAGGAAATATCAACTGCCATGTCTTTATGCATCTTTGTTAGGGCTGCGCTGAATATTTGTCCATTTTGATTTTCATGTTGAAAGTGGCAATTGTGGCCGGTGGACTTTTTTTTTCTGAAAAAGACTGATTAGATGATGCAAATCTGGGTGGCTCAAGATTGGTCTCCTGGCTGGTGTGTCTGCAGCATCATTCCCAAGACCAGTGCGCAGCTTCAGATTATTCTGTTTCCACACAACTGATCCCAGTCAGGGATGTAGCAAACAGGGTGACATTGCAACAGTATATCTGATGTGATGACCTATCCTCAGAGAGCGGTAGATCAAGTCACAGTCAATCAGATTTGGCTATATTATACAATTACTGAAGATAAAAATACAGTATAACAGTTTTCTGGATCTGGCCAAAGGCCCATCCAGTCTGGTGTCTTGTTTCCCATTGTGGTCATCCAGCAACCTCTAGATGCCCACAAGCAGGACAGAAAGGCAGACTCCTCTCTAACCCCTTTTCCCTGCAGCAAGAATCTAGTCTAGCAGTCCTCCTATCCCATCTTGCAGAAAGTACACGGTCCACCATCGAGCGAAGCTCTTCGCTGCCTTTATTGACCTTAAAGGGGCCTTCGATTCTATAAATAGAGAGAAGCTATGGAGTAAGTTTGCTGCCTGGGAGATCGACCCCCGTCTTCTTTTTCTTCTACGCTGTTTACATCACTCCAATTTTTGCCAGGTCCGTATAAATCAACATGGTGGTCTCTCTGATATGATTCCCATTTCTATAGGTGTCAGACAAGGTTGCATTTTGGGCCCCCTTCTCTTTAACCTTTTCCTTGCAGATTTATGCCCTTTCCTTTCTAAATGTGAAAAATCGGCCCCATCTATCAACAATGTCCCCCTTCCGATTTTACTGTATGCAGATGATGCTGTCCTTTTGGCTATTACTAGACCTGGGTTACGTACTCTTCTCACATTGTTCCATGAATATTGCATAAATAATGACCTTGTTATAAATGCTGATAAAACAAAAATTATGGTCTTCTCAAAATCTTGGGCCCCTTCTGTATGGAAGATTGGGAATCATCTATTTCAGCAAGTTAAAATTTTTAAATATTTAGGAATCATCTTTCACTACTCCCACAGTTGGATTCAGCACAGGAAATCAGCCATTTCTTCTATCACTCTCCACCTGAATGCAGTGGCCAGATTTCATTTTCATAGTGGGAACCAATTTGTGCCTGCGGCCCTCCAAGTGTTTAAAATTAAAACTTTGAGTCATCTCCTGTATGGAGTGCCCATATGGATTGGTGCTGCCAACAAAGATTTAGATCAGCTGGTGACCCCTTTCCTGAGGCGCATCTTAGGAGTTCCCAACTCTATTAGACTCTCCACATTGATATTAGAAGTCGGCCTTCATTTGCCTACTACAATGGCGTGGTCTTTGACATTCAAGTTCTGGCTGCGCATCCTCCTCAATTCTCAACCAGATTCTCTCCTTGAAGTTTTGTTAAAAGACTCTTACCGTTTCAGATGGTTTACCCTCTTGGAATCTAAATTGCAAGCCCTGAATATTTCACTTGAATGGCTTGCTGATCTCAATCTTAATAGAGCTCACCAAATAATCAAAACAAAACTCTGGGAATTGGAATCCCAATCACTTCTTGCCAACATCAATCCTACTTGTTCGCCCTTGTATTTCGATTTGCCTCCCTCTATGGACCGTCCCTATAATTATTTTAGCATTTTAATTAACCCTATCAAAAGGAGAGCCTTCATGCTTGCACGTCTTAATATTTTTCCATCTGCGGTTTTAAAAGGTAGATACAATAAAATTCCCTGCGAAAGCAGACTCTGCCTTTTTTGTTCTCTCGGACCTGATTCGGTAGCCCATATTCTTTGTTACTGCCCAGCACATCAAACTTTATGCCATATGCTCCTTGGCCCTATCCTCTCCTCTTGCCTTGCCTCCCTCGATGATTTGCTTGGTAGTCTCCTTGGAGATAGTAATGTGACCACTACCGATCTAGTTGCTGACTTCCTATGTGAGGTCATGAAAATAACCCCCCACTAAATTGGTATGCTTACTTTTCCCTTCATGACACCTCCTTTTTTTCTGTTTTTGTATGGTTATTTGTTCTGTTTAAATGCCAATAAAGGTTTCTGACTGACTGACTAGTCTAGCAGTCTGTTTTCCTAACAGCAATCAGACAGAAGTCTCACAGACAGGACATGAAGAGGATTTCTATCTGCTCTGTCTTAGAGCCCAATGCTATGCTTGTCTATTCAGAAGTAAGTCCCATTATAGTCAATGGGGCTTACTTCCAGGTAAGTATGGATAGGATTGCAGCCTTAGTTGTCTTTCATAGCCTAGGTCCCTGGTTCTCCAAGATGTACTTGGACTTGCATAACCTTGTAAGTTTTTGCATGGGCAGGGAACAGGGGGTAGCAATGTGACCACCACAATTGCACTGCTGCTGGGAAGGGGTTTTCTAATCTACCTGGGGTCACTATGGCTCTCCAGAGGGTCCGGGGAGCCTGTTACTCCCTCTGCAGGTCTCATTGCAGCTTCAAACTACTGTTAAAAGCAAGAAAAAATCCACTTCCTGTTTTTGTCGCAAAACCAGAAGTGGTTATTTTTTTTATTTTTAACAGCAGTTTGAAACTGTGGTGAGGCCTGCAGCAGGGGGTCACAGGCTCCCCCGACCCCCCCCCCCCAGAGAGCCATACAAAAATCCACAATTTTTTAAAACCCTTCTCAGAAGAATGGCTATCTTCCAGTTCCCCTGGTGGATCGCAACCCACCAGTTTGGGAACCACTTTTCTAAATCAAAGTATCCCAAACTGTGCGTCAAGACCCACTGGTGGGTCACACAACCCAATGATTCCTGCCATACCACAAAGCATTACTGGGAGTCTCCGGAGGTCACTTCACGTCCTGTCCATAACCAGCTCCATTGGCCTCTTTGGGCCTCGGAGTGCCTTAAGGAAGCTACCAGAAGCTACTTCCAGTTTGCAGTCCTAACATTTGGGGTAACTTCTGAGTAACTTTTGCAGACATTCTGAACCCCAAAGGGGTCAATGGAGTGGGTCACAGAACGAGCACACCCCAGAAGAGGAGAGCGAGGTGGCTTGTGGTGCCAGAAAGTTTGGGAACCACTTTTGTAGATCAAAAGCCCCCCAGTATTTCAGCCTTTTTAGGAAACGTGTTATATTTCTTGGATTATTTAGTTGTCCTTTTTGTAGTTTTCCTAATTCTATAATATATTTTAATAGGGCAACCGCAACTGTAAACATATGGAATCCCATTTGACTTTTGCTGCCCATTTAGAGAGCAAAGCCTGGGGGTAATCTTCTTTCCTCCCCCACCACCACCACAAAAGAAGAAGAAAAACCCTAGCAAACTCAAAGACAAGGAAAGAAAAACTGCATTACTGAGCTGGGTCCCTCTCTTTCCTCAGAGTGCAGGAAAATGCAGAAGGCAAGCTTGCACTTCTGGTTCCTCCAGCTTCCTTTACATGCTGGGAGTCATCACAGTTTTTTCAAAAGCTTACCCTAAACAGGCTCTGTAGAACAATCCCAGCTTTTAGATGTTAAGGATAAGTGTGCCAATAACACAGAAGCCAACTCAAGCCCCTTCGAGTCTCATTTTTCCTACGTGTCGTGTGCTTTTTCTTGATTTTCAGGCTGCTGCCGAATACAGCAGACAAAACGATGACGCCAAGTACCCTTTTCACCCTTTTCCACGAAGGGTCCGGCTACATTTTGAACAGGGGGAGGTGCCTCACCCTTACTACAATGAGGCAGCCGTCCAAGGACAATATTCCGAGATGAGTTCCTGCAGAGGGATGTTGGGTTTTGTGGTGGAGAAAATCTGGCAACCAGGGACTGTGATCTGTAAAAATCTCCCTCTTGCGTCTTTCCTCCTTGGTCCATTTCCAAAACTCACCAACTATGGGATACTATGTACAGTACAAGATGCAGTCTCAAGCTTTGGATTCTGAATTTAACTTTTGTTAGAAGTGTGCGTGTGGGGTGGTGGTGGTAAAATAACGTGCTTCGAGTGAAGACTTCAGTTTCTGCTATTCTGCTCCCCGCCCCCATTTTTAACGTCTTCCACATTTGGGCTCAAAGCTGACCGCCCAGGGTATCAAAATATTTAGAATGTTTTCCCCTAGCCCAGTGGTCCTCAACTTTTTCATGCCACAACCCCAATAAACAAACAAAGAAACCTGGAGACCCACTGCCAATTCCGCCCCCTTCCCAGGGCACAATCTATCCACCGCTCACCTCCGTTGTGGATGTGTAAAATAAGTAAGAGTGAAGCTTGAGCCATTTCTGTTTCCTGTAATGGGCGTGCTTTGAAAGGTTGTTATGACCCTCCCCCACAAATGATGCTTCGCAACTCTCTGGAGGTCATGACCCACAGATCAAAGAACACGGTCTTAGACCATTTACCCTCATACTCCCACATATTCTGTTAAAACGGACTAATGGAAAGGTTGACTATCCTGATATTGAAGCCCAAAGTAAGTTATCTCCTGAAGCCACCACTGAATTCTGCTACTGATCCCTCCAAATTCTGCTACCCATTCCTCTGCCATCCCCATATCCCTCACCAATAAGCCCTCCCCACTCTGAGCATGCCCAAAGAGGATGGGGCCAGCCTCCAGGCAGGCTGTGGACCACGGGAGATGGCAAGCAGGTATGGATACTGGAGGAACCAACTGCCAGCTTGCCACCTGCTCCAGCTTGCAACCATAGAGCCTCAGAACTTGGACGAGTCTCCCAGAAGCCAAAAGTAACATCACAAAGATCATAGAGAAGACTATAGAAGTCAGTGAGCTTTGAGAAGAAAAGCTTTGAAAATCACTGGTCCAGTCCCCTGCCATTTTAACAGTGAGTGCAAACAGGGAGAATGCAAGATGCTACAGTTTTTTCTTACATGCACTGTACTTGTGCAAATTCAACTACATGCACTTGGCAAACAAACAAAATCCCAGGGAAAAACAGCTTACAGGAAATTCCAAGCAGGAAATTCCACCCACCATTCCACTTTCTAAATACATGCCCAGAAATAAGCCTGAGATCGGAAAATGAAGCTGCTGTACCCTCATTTGATCTCAGTTCCTGTCTGCCCCTTGCAGGTTTTAAAAAGACAGTACGTATGTGGCTGTAAGGGATTTTTAAGGTATAGTAATGTTGAGAATTGGTGATTTTGGCTTTAGCTGCTGATTCTGGAACATAACCTTCACATAATATGGGGGCTGATTGATTCTAGCAGACTTCGGAGCATTCCAAAGGAGCTCCTATCCTGCAAAGGGAAGATCTGAATTAAGCCTCTCTTGTCCTGCTGAGACATTTATTTTTTGCAGGTTTTGCTACTGGAAGGTTCACAAAGTACACAGAAGAATGCCTCACAGTGAACTGGATTATACAGAGCCTGAAACTGTAACTGCAATGGAACCCCTTCTTTGAGGAAATCAAAGCCAATGATCATTTCCATTGGGACCACTTGTGGTTAACAAGCTCAAGACCTTTGCTAGACGTTCTTTACTAGAAAGATTTTATGTCTCCCTCATACTGATGCTCACTCATCACAAAGAGCTTCTGAAACCGTAGGAATCCTCTCTGCAGGGCAAGACCACTAGAACACTCCACCACCAACCAACAGCTCAGCCAGCCACTTGGGTTATAGCACACCAGCAATCTTCCATTCACTAAATGCATGTGGAGGGACAGGGAGACATAAATATGTCAAAAAGCACTTATTTAATAGAGGCTGCTGATTGCAAGCCAGAGAACTCACTGAGCTGCTGTCCAAAAACCATCGTTCTCCATCAAACACCACAACGTTCATCACAAGTCGCTGCAGAAAAGAAAGAGCACTAATATGAGACAGGTGTTTTATTCTTGCAATTCTCGCAAGCTCTGATCAGTTCTTGATGCTGGAGGCAAATACATTCACAGGTTTGTGAAAACAACCATCAAGTCAGTAATTCTCTTACTGTCACAGCAAGCACGTTGACTAAAGCTGCCATTCTACAAAACTAGACACATATGTGGGGGAACAACTGTTCAAACAACTGGAAGTGTACTTTCTACTACAGTTATTCATACCGTGGAACAGGGAAGATCATTTTCAGGTTAAGATATGCTTGGCAGTTCAGGAGTGTGAAGCTCCAAAGTCACCTCCAGCACCAGATGCCCTGACAAACGCACATGCAAAATTCTGAAACTGGGGAGTAGAGGTAGGCTCAGGTTTGGTTGCAGACTACAAGCATTGCATTTGGACAGTCCATATTTAATCCTTGGGATCTTCAGGTAACAGGTCTCAGATAGTAGGACCAGGAAGGACCTCTGCTCAAGACCCTTGCAAACCACTAACAGACTGCAGACTGCACTGCTTAGATGAAATCATGTGTCTGATAGTAGGTTCATATGACGCAATCCAGAGTTGAAATTCAGTGTATTGTTGCACCAAGATGAATTTGAAATCCTCAAACTAAACTCTCAAAATGCAGTCCACCCTCATTATCCATGGATTTGTGATCAGCAGATTGGACTCTACGCAGATCACAAGTCCATGCTGAAGGGCCTCAGAGGACATACTGGATGCAACTGGTTGCACGTGATCTCCCAGTACCTGAGAAGGCCGGTCAGAGGACATTTGTCCCCTTCCAACGAGGAAAGTCACAAGCTCAGCAATGGGACTCTCTGCTGGTTATTTTGCCAGCGGAGACTCCAGCAGCCCTGTGTCAGGCTGCCTGGCCCGAAGCAAGGCATTGGATTCAGCGGTAGAAGCCACCACCAGGTCCCACCCCCTGGGTTCTGAACCTCCTCTTCCCCCACCCAGTTCCACCCCCTCCCCATCTCCCCCCATGCCCAAAATGCACTTATTGGTTACCAGTGCTGCTGGAGTGCGGGTGGCCTGTCTGGTTGGTGCTGAGGCCGGATGTACACCTTGAAATCACTACATTTCAAACTGAAGAGTGATCCTGGAAATTATTTGACTCAACCCTAAACTTAATTAAATTAAAACGAGGGATTTGTGTTTTTCAACCTCACGAAGTTGAACTTCACCTACATTACATTCTTCAGCAACTCTAAGACCTGGGAGTGGGGGGAACCTATAGAGTTGGATACACCACTAGTTTTCTCAAAAGGGGCCTGGTACCCATAAAATTGCATCTAAAGAGATCCCCACCATTACCTCTCAGTAGGTCTACCTGTATGTTTTTGGCACAGGTCCCAAAAGAACAGAGCAGGTAAAGAAACCAGACATGCTCTTCATTTTAAATTGATGTAAAAATTATGTACATTACAAAGAAAGCAGATAGAAACCATTTCTCAAGCTTTGTACAACTAGAACTTGAATTTTCCCCAGTGGAAATGATGGGCAGTAGAATTAAGGGAGACAGTAGGAAGCACAACACATAACTAACTTAGGGAATTTGCTGCCACAAGAAGGAATGCTGGTCACTGGCTCAGACGGATTCTTTTTTTTTTTTTTTTAAGGATTAGGCAAATTGAGGGAAGGCAAGTCTAGCAAAAGCTATTAGCCACAATCATTAAATGATGTGGTAGATGCCTGAATTGCTGGGCAGTCATTGACTTTGTGGCCTCTTTTTGAACATTTGGCCGGACACTGTTGGAAATTTGCTGTCCAGCAGGATTACCTTTGGTCTGACCCAGCAAGACACATCTTTGACTCACACGTGTCCAGATTTGCCTACTCAGGGCTTCAGTTCCCCACTTGTTAATGTATTCGGCATTCCTTTGTGTAAATAGTTATAAACATTTCAAACCAAGGTCCGTCTTCTTTCCCGCTCTGTACACAGATGCATTGCCAGGCCGATGAAGATGGCACAAGATCAGACGAGAGCCCACTTGCTCTGGTTGGGTAGCGATGAGGTTAGCCTGATGGTGTGCCTCAATGTCTTCCAAGCCCTCATTAGTCATATGGACACACTGCAAACCCCGTCTTTAGAGCAGCCTTGCTTTTAAATCAATTGACTCTGTGGTGGAGGCCACAGTTGCAGCTGAGATGCCACTGATACTGTGTTGTTGGCTCCTCATGAAAGGAAAGAGGAAAGGAGGAAAAAAAGGAATTGGGTGGCAAGAAAGAAAAGATCATTGCAAAGGGGGGATATGGAAAAGAATGGTTGCCAATTTTATTTTGTCAGTATGTCATGGAATGACAAAATGTTGATATAACGATAAGAGCCAGGATGGTGTTATGGTTTTTCATGCTGAACTTAGACCTGAATGATCCAGATTCAAATACTGGCTCAGCATGAAACTTCCTGCTTTGGGCCAGTCACCATCTCTCAGCCTCACCTAGTTGTTGTGAGGACCAAAGGAGGGGAGGAAATATATACACCACCCCGAGGTCCTTGAAGGAAGAATGGTATATAAATGTGGTAAAATAAATACGTAGTTATGTCAACATCCTGGTTAAATGGTGACGATGTATCATTTTGCCCTTCAAAAGTAGAGTCCCATTGTTTCTTGATAAAAATATTGGAAGAGCCACACCATGCAAGCCAGACTTGTACAATAACGTAGGATGTGGCAGGGATAGGTGGTCACTGGAGGCAGGGCCTCACAAGATCCAGGCAGTCTCCGTGAAGAGACTGCTGGGGCCGCCAAATTCCAGTCGCATCCAGTTTCTGAGAGCTGCAGTTTTTCTGGCCCTCAAAAGGCCTTAGAAAGATATTTCCAGTCTTTTGGAAAAAAATAGAAGTACCTTTCTAAGGCCTTCTGGAGGCCTCAGAAGGCCTCTGGAAGGCTCCAGAAGGCTTTCTCACAGCTTCTCCAGCCTTCAGAACACCCCTGGATGTGACCTGGATGTCACTTATCTTGCTCTTATATTGCTGCACACAGTTATAAAACCCAGTAATGTTCCTACAGGAGGGGGTAAATGCTAGGCTTTGCAGGTGGCTGAACTCCCGTGAAACACAACCCCTCCCCCTTGCCTTCAGAGCCATTTACTGCTCAGAGAACTGCCTCAGAAGCTTTTCTCTCCATGCCGCAAATGTCTCTGAAGCTAGGAGGAGGTGCCATGTTACACAGAGCTCAGGCTCCTGCAACTTACCAGTCCTATTAGGAACGCCACTGATAAACTCCTTTGTTTTCACTGAGGCACCCTTTTGAGGGGCAAAATGCCTTCCATGCAGGACAAGGGAGGAGGAGTTCTATAGGTTTCCAGAAGCTCACAATGCTTTGCAAACAGAAAGGTAGGCTACATGGAGCTTTGGTCTAATTCTTAAAGGTTATGTTCTGCTTAACTAATGCACATGACCAGTCATGAAGGCTGTGAATGAGGAAAGGCCCATCATCCTGCCATTAAAATGCAAGTAGCGTAGCTATGGGATTGGCACAGCAAATAATGCAGGCATCACAACATGCTATGCAAACGGCCCCTCCCACTTGCCATCGGAGCCATTCTGGGTAATGACAGCAATGCAGTCTGGTAAAAAGTATGGTACTGATAAAATATGTATGTTTACACTGCACTGGTGGCATAGCTAAGACATCTGCTACCCGAGGTAAAGAAGATTTTGTAGCCCCCCCCCCCCAAAAAAATGAAATCGAATGTATTAAATAAATAAAAGCTTTCTGCTTTCTTGGCCATACCTTTTGATAGAATATAGGTATTCCAACAGTTTGCTTCATTGCATTCAGCATTAAATTACCTCTGGTATTATTCATACTTGCCAAAGTTTTCACAATTTTGGCCAGTCAAGCCCAGCTTGTTACCCCCCTAAAGCTTGTTGCCCAGAGCAATTGCTACTCCCTGCACCCCTCAGCTATGCCAGTGCACTGTACATCTAGGTAGCAGAAGACTTTCTAAAAGCCATTAAAAATGAAATTAAACTTCAGATGATGTCATTATTTTCAAATTTGCACTCCACTGTTCAAAACAAGGACACTCTTCAAATGTCATACAAAATAAAAAGCCATTATTACAGCACAATTGTGACTTTATTAGAAAGAAAACTTCAGACACTGGTGTTAGGTAGCTAAGACTGGGCAGTCCTTAGACTTAGGCTTTCATCTTGCAGTTCCCAGAACCATTTCATTCCACCAAATAGGAGTGTACAGTAAGTCTGTCTTCGGAAGCCTTAAAATCTGGCACACTCTTCCCCGCTTTGGCAATGTCAATTCTATCTGGCATTTTCCCCCCAGAATAAGACACTCTCATCAGTGTTGAACATCTGTTGTGGCAGGTAACCACAATTATGCTTTCCGACAGAGTCTTAGAGAACTCCAGAGCGGCGACTGTGTCAGCACTGACAGCCTCACCACTCACTTGAACGTTATGCAATTTTGCACAACTCTCCAACCCAATATCCCAGCCACAACTGACTGTAAATGTCTCATCTGCACCACTTTCACTGCACTTTGAAATCCTCCAAAAGACTCAGGGCCTGATCCTAACAGGCTTAGTCCGGGCAGTACAAGAGTACCGCCCATATGTTTCTGTCATAAAAGGTGCTGTAAGGCACCTCCATTGCCAGCAGTAAGCCATTACCGCCAGCAATGGGCCAATGCCAGCTCCCTGCAGCCGGAGGTGGCAACACAATGCTGGTGAGTGATAAATACACCCCTGCCAGTGTTGCACCAATTAGTAGTAGTAGTAGTAGTAGTACCTAAAACCTTTATTGGCATTACAGAATACAAACACGCGCACAATACAATCACATTCCAAGTTCAGATGGGAAAAAGGAGGGAGCAAGTTTAACACTTATGGTAAAATTTGGGAGAGATCTTCATGACAGTAAGTAGAAACTCAGCTACTTGATTGGTGATAGATGCTGAAAAGTCACTCAAAAGTATTGGCAAAGGATCAGAAAGAGAGTGGGGGAGAGAGGAAAGAAGCGTCCCCAGAAGCCTATTACGAGGGGCAGAATGAGCTGGGCATCGTAGTAAGATGTGGTCCAGGGAGTCAAGTTCGAGGGCACAAAAATGACACAATCTGTTGGGACGAGGGGTTTTAGTGAATCTTCCGAAGTGGGCTGCGGATGGAAAAATATTCACCCTTGCGAGCATCAAAGCTCGTCTTTTTTTGGGGTTGCATAGTTGGTTAAAGTAATTAGTAGGGCGGCCGAGGGAAGGGGATAAGCCAAAAGCAAGAGGAGAGCAGACGCGATTCAACTGGGAAAATAGGGTTACATATTCGGAATCGTAGAGCTTAGCCTTGATAGTTTGATATGCTGTGTGGAGGTTCATGTCGGCTAGAGTTTCAACAGTAAGGGATAAAGAGGACAGTTTGGCTTCTATAAAACAGAACAAGCTGGAAGTGAAAGGGTCCTTTAATAGATCTTGGAGGATAGAGTCAGAAGGGATTGAAAGGTGGATTCTAAGCCAGAACTTAAAGGTGAAAGTCCAAGCTAGGGTGGAGGGTAAGTGGATGCCCAGTTCTAGGATGATGGTAGAGAGCCTAATAAGGTTAGGAATCCCAAGGATTTTCCTAAGGAAAGAGGCAGCCACCTTGTCAATTTCCGAGTTTGCCGCCTCGATCCAAATTGGGGCTCCATAGAGTAACTGGGAAAATGTTTTGGCGTACAGGATTTGGATAGCTGCGGGGACATATTGGTTACCGGAGTGAAAGTGGAAGCGAGAGATTGCATTTAAGGAAAGGGAAGTGGAGGCAATTGCAGATTTACGATGAGAGCTCCATGAATGTCAGAAGTGAAAGAGAATTCCTAAATATCTGAAAGTCTGAACCTGTTGGTATATGGAGTTGCCGACTCTCCAAGATGACGGGGCCCAAGATTTGGAGAAAACTAATTATTTTTTTTAATAATTTGCACCAATTATTGGAGGAGCAGAAGGGCAGAATTGGGGGGGGAGGGGCAGAGCAGAGGTGGGACCAGTGGCAACCTTTGCATCTGGATCCTATCCTCTGTGTCAGGCTGTGCCGCCCAACATGGAGGCCCTCGTGTCTGCACCAGCAAAGTACCGGGCTCAGACATGAGGAGCCCCATAGGCGGTCTTGCACCTTGCCTCCGGTGCTTACCCAGTGCTGCTTCTACGGGTGTACAGGTAGCATAGGATTGGGCTGCCCATGCTTTGGATTTGCATTAGGCTAAGAGGTGTCCAAAGCTGATGATCTAGCTACACAGTCAACCATTTTTCCATCCCCTTGAGCACTTTTGACTTTTTCTTGGTCTCAAGTGTGGACTATTGTATTAACACAAAACCAATCACTACCCCCTTCATTTGACTCAACCCAAAGCTACACGCAACACCTATTTTTTCTCATCTCCTCCTACTTCCTTGACAAGCTCCATTTTCATTTCCATCATAATGGCACACCTGTTCTTAATGCTACACTTGCACTACTCTCATGCTTCTCAGACATGGCAGGGTTGAGACTGTAAAGTTATCGTCTCTAAAGTTTGACTCTTGGGTGTCCACTGTAAATATTGAAGACTGTGGTCAACACGTGTGCTCCTTCGGCCTCACCCCTCCCATCCCAGGCAGAGCAGCCCTAAACATAAAGCAAACATGCACCGTGTAGCTCCTACTATGGTTAATGAAAGTGGCAGTGCTGGTGTCATGCAGACCATAGGTAGCTCTGAGAGTGAAAACGAAATGCCCATGTGGAGAATAAGAAGGCAAATGAATGTGGAAGACTATAAAATGCTCTCAGTCATAAACCTTGAGTGCTTTCAAACTTCTATTTCCAGAGCAGTCATTTTCAACCAATGTGCTGCACAGGGCTGGCCTTAAGCCAATGTGACCAATTCGTCACATTGGGCCCTGCACTTGGGGGGCCCGCACCAGCGCAGTGAGCATATTGCCTGCTGCTGCAGCTGGGATCTCTATAGGCTGTAAGTCACTGGGGTGAGCAGAGCAGCTTTACCTTGGGCCCTCCCACCTGCCCCTGCCTCCAAACTGCCCAAAATGGGCCTCCTGGAAGCAGTTGGCGGGGACGTCATCAAGGCACCACCAACTATTCCCAGATGCAACACTTTATGCACAGCAACACAAGCGCTCTTCTTAGAGAGTGGGGGGCCTGGCAGGGAGTGTGGGGCCCCATGGGAATGCCTCACAGGGGGCCCCACCACTCCTGGAGCCAGCCCTGCTGCTGCAACACATTGGTGTGCAACTAATGTTCTGGAGGTGTGCAATGAGAGTTGTTTTGAAAATTGGGGTCTGCAGTTCTGTTTTTAGGGCAACTGTCTAAAGCAGCAGACTCGAAACTACATCCGGCGGGCGAAGGCTGCAGAACAAAAATGACTTCCCTGCTTTGTGTGATGCTTTACATGTCACAGTGTCTTATCTTTCCAGCTGATTGCTGCAGAAAGTCATGTCAGGCAGCCACTTCCACTGCCCGCTGCTCCAGCAGCTCTGCGCTTGGATTTCTGGGTGGAAGCAGCTGCCCAGAACAACTTTCTGCAGCGATTGGCTGCAAAGATAAAACGTTGCAATACGGAACAGTAAGCACTGTGCAGGGAACCCTTTTTCATGATGCAGCAGTTCCATGGTCTGGAGACCGCTGATCTAAAGTAATGAATTGTCTGCCACTCTTTCTCCGCCGACAATTCATTACTACAGTTGCCCAAGAAACAGCCGCAGAACCCAAAAGAGATCAGTGGGCCATGAGATAAAGAAATGTTGAAAATCGCTGCTCTAGAGGAAGGGTCTCCAAACATTTCAGTTTGAGGGCCACATCAGATACTTAACAGATTTTCGCGGGCCAAAAAAACCCAATTTTATAAATGAATGAATGACATGAAAATGAATGAATAAGACTTACTTTTTTAAGTAAATGAATGAATAAGACTTACTTTTTTACTTTGGAATTTTTAGCTTCAATTCTTAAATGGAAACCCCTTTTCTAATTCTAATTCTCCAACCTTCTCAACCTGCTTCTTCCCCCTCCTGATTTTCTTAAAGTGCACCCCTATTCTTCTATTACTGACTGTATTATTGTGTAATGCCAATAAAGGTTTCTCGACTCAGACTTACTTAAATCTTCCTGATGATATGATTCAGAATCATGATATGGTTCAGAACAGAGAAATTTGACATTTACAAAGAAACAATACCATGCTCAAATTGAGAAGTGATATATAATGAATAAAAATTATAAAAATGTCAAATATTTAAAGTTGCTGTGGATAAAAATCTCGTGGGGGCCGGATTTGGCCCTCTGACCACAGCTTGGAAAACTCTGCTCTAAAGAGCAGTTCCTCTGCTGTTGTATTCACTGAGGAACAACTAAACATATGCTATGGAGTTCCTGCAGATAACATGTAATGCCATTAAGCAAGTCCAACTAGTAGTGCCATTAAGCAAGTCCAACCCTGCCTGGATGAAAATTGCATGGGAGCTATTCAGAAGCTGCTTGGGATTAAAGGTGGCTCTCAGACTTCTGGGTCTGAAACATTTGAAAACTACAAGTTAAAGTAAACTGCTCTTCTGAGGACCATGATGCCAGATGATATTTGCTGCAGTCGACTGTGGTTTTAATGAAGAGCTACTGCTTTGTCTAATCAAAAGAGAGAGAAAGCATATATTTTCAAACCCCCAAAATATTCCCATTTAATGACGCACACAGGCGGCAATCTTTAAGTGGTGACGTTTCCTCGGTGAGCAGCCACAGCGCACAGTGCACCTGTGCGACAGCTGGCTCTAATCTGCACAGGATGGGGTTGCAGAAGCCATTGCCAGATTTCAGGCTGGAAGCAAAACAAGGCCCCACCCAGGCACGGTTCAATCCACAAACTGCTTTCCCATTTCAGAGGGGAAAGAGCAATCCTGTTCTGTGGGCTGAAGAAATCCCAGGAAGATTTATGTGTTGTTGGGGAGTTCTGTAAAATTCTGGTGGGAAAAGAGCAAAAAGCACACAGCTGGATTTTAAAAAAACCCAGACAGAATCTAAGTTGAGTGCTGGCCAGGCTGATGCTGGGGATTGGCCGACACAGGAACCACACCCAGAAGAAGACCCAGTCGACTATGCTGACCCCCCGGAATTCTTAGCACAAGTGCCAGTGCGCCATGCTGGTCCATGTTGCCCCACAGCAGCTGCTGGGCCAAGGAACACCCCAACAGCTGAAAATTCCCTATGGGATACAGTAGTAGCTGCAGCAGCATCGCTATGCAAGGACGGGCAGCCCAATCCTATAGTGCCGGGCCCCCATAGGAGCAGTTAGCCCCCTTCTCCCAGTAAGGGTGCTGGGCCACCAACGGGCCTCTTCAGCTATTTTGCCAGCCTGTACATGGAGGGCAGTATCTGGCGAGTTCCACCCCCACTCCGCCCCACCCCTTCTGCCTTTCCCACACCCCAAGAGAGCTCACTGCCAGTGGTGGTGAGACTTACTGGTGGGCGGCTCCACATCAGGTCCTCCTGGCACTGGAGCCTGGCGCTGGCAGTAAGCCCTTGCCACCAGCGCTAGAAGTGCCTTGCGGCACTTTTGTGACATCAGTGCTGGTGGCAAGGGCTTACTGCCAGCTCTGGGCTACATAGGATTGGTCCCTTAGCTAGGACTGGGCTGTCTGTTAGGAGCTGACAGCATCAGAAATTTCTCAACAATCTTCAAGAGAACCTCTACATAAAGCATAATATGTCAATCCTAGAGCTTTCCAAGGCTTGGAAACAATGGTGAGAGCCTTATTTGCTGAATTATAGAGGCTTGGTTCAGACACTACCTATCCCCCCGCAGTTGGCGCCAGAGCAACTGTGCTGGCAGAACATGTGCTGCATCCCATGGTATGGAGGGTGGCTGGACAGCCAGTAGGATGTAAGTAAAGCTATTTACTCCAATAGGTTACCCAAATGCCTGTGGATCTCCTCGGATTGTCACCAGCCATTTTGCTGATGTGAGGAAAGGGACAGGGCAGCCTAGGAAAGAGGGGACAAGTCCTGGCGCAAAAGGGGAATGGCCAAGATCTGCTTCCTCCCTGCCCCAATGTCGGAGGTGCTCTGATTTATTCCTGCTTGCAAAAGTAACATCCCCCAGTCATCCGTTGTACCCCCCACCTCAATCACATGGGTTGCCCCTGTCCTCCACCTGTCTCCTCATGTCTGCTTGCTGGCTGTGTCCTGGTCCCTACCTTCCCCTTTTGTGTCCCTTGTGTCAGGAGGTTCCTTCTTTCCTGTTCAGCTCCTCCTGTTGTCTTTCCTTTATCTCCCTTGCTTCTCTCCTCCTGTCCTCAGGCTCCCCCTCCTCTTCTAGCCATGGCTCTTTCTCCCTGTGCCCCACTCTGAGTACAATCACTCTCCTCTCTTCAGGCTCTATATCTGTTCTCCCCTCCCCCCACTCGATTTCACTCCTTGCCTCATAGGAACCTAGGAACAGCCCCACTGGATCAGATCAAGGCCCATCGAATCCAGCTTCCTGTATCTCACAGCGGCCCGCCCGATGCCTCAGGGAGCACACAAGATATTTACATCCTGCTGCCACTTCCCTGCGTTTGGCTTTCTGAGTAACCTATTACCCTCACACCCCAACTCCAACCCCAGTGAAGACACCAGACTATGGGTTGGGTTAGTTTTATTAAGCACAAGTAACCATTTAAAAAAAAAACATGAAACCTACTAGACACACCACCCTAGACACTAGACACCAAAAACTACCATCCATGGCCAGTTCAGAAGACAAAAACAAAAATTATTACCCAGCCCACACGATGAGCGCCCACCTAATCTCAGAATGTACATATACATCATGTAACATCATGGCTTGTAACCTGTGATGGAGTTTTCCTCCTGAAATCTATCCAATCCCCTTGTAAAAGCTTCTAGGCCAGATACTATCATCATATCCTGTGGCAAGGAGTTCCACAGACTACATGCTGGGTAAAGAAATATTTTCTTTTATTTGTTCTAACGCTCCTGACACTCAATTTTAGTGAATGCCCCTGGTTCTGGTGTTATGTGAGAAGGAAAAGAGCTTTTCCTTATCCACTCTATCCATCCCTTGCATAATTTTGTATGTCCCAGGGTACAATCCTAGGCAGCGCCGGAATGATGAGGCTGGCCGGCCAGCGCCATATCTGACGCTGTGTCGGGGAGGCTGAAGCCTCCCCGTGGCAAGGGCATGTTTGCACCCTTACTGGAGGGAAGGCTCCAGCCTCCCCTGTGAGCTCCTCGGATCTGCACCTGCTAAATAGCCACTCTCCCCCCTCTCCACATTCTGGCCACCAGTGCAACAATGACTGGTGAATATACACCAGTGAATATACAGATATATTCTCAGACTTAAAGATAAAATTCTAAATGTTGCTGCTCCTCATGGTGTTAACAAACTAGATAACTGGCACATTGCTGCTGCTTCACTGTACCAAAAAATCTGCCCCAGAGGTGAATACCTCTGTCTGCCTCATGGTAGAGCATCCCTGAGGAGGAGACGGGGCTTGAAAAGGTCACTGACAAATTTACTCCACCACTAGGCCTTCCCTCTGCCCGCCACAACCTCACTATTTTGTCAATCTTAGGAAATGTACTGCCAACCGAAAATTACACCCATCCAACTCCTGCAATTTTCTTCAGTATTCCAAACCGTCCTTCAAAATCCTCCCTTTTCTTCATGGAGCTGAACGATTCCAACATATCTTCTCTATGGCTGGAAACCCTCAGATTTCCTGTCATTTTAGGTTCCGTTGTGACACATTAGTAGCCCTATCTCCAGATCATAGCGTTTCCTAGTCAACAGTGCTAAAGCTTCAGGCATTCCTGTACCTTGAGCCTTCATTCAAGACACATTGTTTGTTTCTTCCTGACCACATAAAGTGGTCTGTGTTTCATGTTTGCTTTGGCTATGTTGCCTGACTAGAAAGTGTGCATGTGTATATATGTATTTATTCTCTGTGTACACACGAGAGAGAGAGAGAGAGAGAGAGAGAGAGAGGTGCTGAGACACCATTGAACTATATAGCTTTCACTCAATAAAACAGCTTCAAGAGAAACATAACCTCTTATAGCCCTGATAAACAACACATCGACCCACCAAATGTCTTGTAAACTTTCAGGCATCCAGCTAGCCACCATTGGAAACCTATTAATTGGCCAGATGGACCTTTGTCTGAGCCAAAAACACATTTTGTATCTTCTTCTTCAGCTGGGGGTGGGTGGGTGGAATGTGAACTCAAGATGGTGATAAACCATGTCAACTGTTTTGGGTGGTGTAACTTTGTCTTTAGGCCCGCCGTGTCTGTGGCATCAGTATCCATCGTTTAATTATCTGCGGATCCTGCCCTTCTTCCCATGCCCATTAATGTTCTTTAAAAGCTTACAGGGAAGTATTTCTTGTTTTAAACAAGTTACTATAAGCATTCAAGCTTATAGCATGCCAATAGCCGGCAGCCTGCGTGCCTGATGAAACTATACCTAGCGCTAAAAGAAGAAGTTAACTTCTGTGGGGGGCTGCTATTAATATGGGCATCCCTATATCCAGTGGTGGCATCTAAATGATTTAAGAACAGGAACTCACTTTTGATGGGCACGTGTCAGGATCCGTCCACCAGAAGTGACGTCATAAGCCGGAGGCTGGCAGAGCCCAGGTCTACCCACAGCTGGTTCCTATGGGTAGACCTGGGCTCCAGAGGCTGGTCTACCCGCGGCTGGTTCCTAGCCAGCAACGATGTCAGCGACGAGTGGGTGGAGCCAGCTGGTTCTGTACAGCACCTGGCGCCTACAGAACAGAAAGCGAAAAATTCCCCCCCCCAACCCAATTGCAGCTCCAATAGCCATGGGGACAGTCTCCCAAAGAAGCATCACACCCAGAGCGCCAGTGAAACGCTCTGGACTGGAGAGACTCACCAGAGCGGCTGACTCCACGTATGTGGCTGGAGGGAGCGAGGAAGGGGGCTGTGCAGGACGGGACTTCCCCACTGCAGCCCTTCCCCCTTCGCCCCTCTAGGAATCCAGAGTCACTCCCTTTAACCCTCTGAGTGCCAGCCAACCAAGAATAAAAGCTCTTTGCAGAGGAATTGGGAGGGGGAGGAGGGGGAAGCGCCACGGAGTGAAGTGGGCGGAGTCAGCCCTAATTTTAACAAGTGGAACTGAGTTCCCCCGCGTTCCCCCTGCATAACATCACTGCCTATATCCACAGTCTCCTTATCTGCAGGGGGTCCCCCATGGAGACAGGCCCATGCCTATATAACATGCTGCAGCGAGTTCCCTTAAAAGAGCTTTAAAAGAAAGAAGACTTCTCACGCAAAGCAACACTAAGTCAATCTTCATTCTTGCTCATAGATCATCAAGCATTAAAAGACAAAGAAAATAGGCATGTAACAAAAAAAATGGAGGTGTCTACTTAATGTGGTGTGTTTAAATATCAACATTGAGGGACTAAATCCCACAATGTGTTTTAATCCGTGGCTTGAAGACTTGAGCAACATTTTTAATTATGTTTTAGACTCACCCAGCCACGAAAGTCATAGTGTTTGTATAAGCATTTTGATCTACCTTTGCTCTCTGTCCACCTGAGAAAGAAGGGGAAAAAAACCCTGGAAAAATGGAGTCATATCTAGCAAACTGGCAATCCA